>JAHBCN010022754.1:0-13223 GCA_019359885.1 Listronotus oregonensis
TTTAAGTCCTATTTATTCTCCATTAAAACGAAAAAATTTTTTTGTTAAATTTTTAACATCACTTAAATTTATTACAAACTTTTTAAAATTTTTTTTTAGTATTAATGTAATAAAAAATTTTTTTAAAATTTTTTACAAATAATTTTTGCATAAATTTTTATTTTTATAAAAAAAAATATTCACATTAATATGCTTTTAAGTAAAAAAATGGTAATAATTCTACATAAATAAGGCACTGTAATTCCCGGTCATTATTTTGAATATTTTGACGTTTCAAATGTGACGAAAATTTCCAGTGTAATTTGCCGGAAGTGCTAGGGATGAATTTTCCCCAAATTTTTGTCTTGCCATGGAGATGATTGTAAATAAAAGCTTCTTTTGGGGTTAAAAGAGTAGGTTAAAAAATTTTCTAACAAATATTCCTGATTTCTTTTTTTGAACTTGTGGCTGGTGCTTTGTGTAGCAGACGGCTGTTAACTTGCATTATCCATGACAATAACACTTTGTTTAAAATTTTTTTTTAAAGATAATTTTAAAACCTTTTTTTAAAAAGTTCTGTACTTGTATCCTCATGTTAATCTAGCTAAATTTTAAAATTTCTTTGAAAAAACGCAAGCATTTTGGGGAAAAAACCGCATATTATGGTAATGCTTTTTCCCTTTTTTTTGAAGGGTTTGTCTGACGTTTTGACGGAATCAACCCATCCCACTGTGTTGTCCGAACCATTTTCATCAAAGTAAATTATGGATTTTTTTTCTAACCATATCTTTTAATTTCTTTTTTAAAATTTTCCCCAAGTGCGTAATCTGTGCGTTCCCCAATACTATTTTTTATCTATTTTGGGTATTTAAACCCTTTTTTACAAACAACCTATGGAGGGTGGTACAGCAATTTTTTATATTGGTTTCGTCTTTGTCTAGTTTTTTTTTAATTTATTTAAGGTAGGAACAACCCCCTTTAAAAAAAAATAAATTTTCCTTTTATTGTTCCGATCACTTTGTCTATACGGTGAGTTTAAAAAAACACTACGTTTTTTTTTTATTCAATTCTTTACTAAAATATCCCTTATCGTATCGGAGTTTTTGTAAGTAGACAGGTTTTTTTAAAAAAACTTCTTGTTTAATTAGACCTCTACTGATTAAAGTTTCATACACATTTTTAAACTACCACTAAAATATTAGCCGAAATATTTATGTACCAATGGTCAATACTCAAGAAATACTTGGCCCCCTGCCACTATGAAATAATGGGGTTTCCCAATAACAATAGGTAATAAAATCGTTAAAGGTTTTTGGGTATTGTCCGTCAAAAGGCCTATATTTTTAGACGCTATACCTTAGATTTAAAATATAAGGGTTTTTAAAGTAGCACCTTTAAAAACCCTTACATCCTAAATCTAGGTCAAAATCTGGAAATTGATAATCTTAGGTCAAAATTTGGAAATTTGAAATAGCAGATTTTGGCATTTAAAACTTTTTGTTTAAATTAAAAATAAGGAATCGTTTCCCTTTTTGGAAGGGGACCTTCCAAAAAAATTGATTTTGGATTTTTTTAAATTTAAAAAAACAAGAAATATAAGCCCCCAAACTGCCGAATGCAAGAAAATAGTATCTGGAATACCTTTAACAAAATTAAACCAGTAGTAACTTTAAGTATTCTAATTTATATTTTTAATCTACCATTTCCCCAAAAACCCCTTTTAAAAATTTTAATTTTTTAAAAATTTTTTTGTGATAAAACCACCGGTTTGGCTTTTTTTTATAAGTTAGATTATTCTGTTAAAAAAATTACAATTTTACCCAAAATGGGGGGACCGAGAAGTCCCCGATTCCGGGGAAACTTTAAAAATTTTTAACAGTGTTGTAATCGCTTTCATTTTTTTGGGGTTTCCTTTAAAAATGAGAAGAAATAAAAACCGCCCAACTTGAAGAATAATTAATAATGAAAATTTAAAAAATTTTTGGGTTTTTTTTTGGGGGGAAAAGCACAACCATCAAAATTACCGATTAATTTTGAATACAACGTGTTTTTTTATAACTGCAAGAGCTTAATATGTTCTATAGTTTTGTGGCGAATTCATGTTTCAGTTTGTTTTCTTTTAGGATACGCGTCTTACTACTTTTTGCAAAATGGGACCTCTTAGGTCGGTCTCGGGATATAACGAACTGATCTGTTTAGGCTGTCCCGTCCGTGTATGGGGTTTTTTTTTAGCTAGGCCCGGGAAGTGGACCGGGTTTCTTTTTTAAAGGGGAAAAAACGATTATCTTAAATTTAATTAAAATATTTGTCATCTAGAGGCCTCTACCGGTTTTTTGAAGTTTCTAAAATTGGCCATTTTTGGGGGGTTTTTAAAAAAAACCCCTAAATTAAAAATTTTGACCCAAATTTCCCAAAAAAAGGTTTTAAAAAATGCTTTTTTAAAACAGAGTTTTGTTTTTCATTAAATTTAATTAAATATTTGTCATCTTGGGGGCCCCTTTCCGGTGTTTGAAGTTTCTAAAATTGGCCTTTTTTTTTTGGGGTTTTTTAACATAAACTGAAATAAATTATACAACATTTTGAGCTACGGGTGCAAAGGGATAAAAAATTGCGTTTTGATACAGAATTCGATTATCATTAAATTTAATTAAAAATTTTTCTTTTTTGGGTCTCCGTTTCTTGAAGTTTCAAAAAATTTGGGCCTTTTAAGGGGGGTTTTTAACATAAACTTTTAAATAAATCTAAAAAAATTTTTTTAGCTACGGTTTTCGAAAGGGGATAAAAAATTGCGTTTTGATACAGAGATTGATTATCTTAAATTTAATTAAAAAAATTTTTCATCTTGAGACCTTTTACCGGTCCTTGAACTTTCTAAAGTTGGCCTTTTTTGGGGGGTTCCCCAACATTTAAAAACTAAATAAATCTTTTTTTTTAAAATTTTTCGCCGGGGGATAAAAATTGCGTTTTGATACAGAGATTCGATTTCTTAAATTTAATTAAATATTTGTCTTTTGGGGCCCCCTAGGTGTTTAAAATTTCTAAAATTGGCCTTTTTAAAAGGGGTTTTTAACATAAACCCCTAAATAAATTATACAACTTTTTTAGCTACGGCTACGCAAAAAGGGATCAAAAGTTTCGTTTTGATACGGGGAAATTTGGGTTTCATTAAATTTAATTAAATATTTGTCATCTTGAGGCCTCTACTTCCCTTTTTTAAATTTCTAAAATTGGCCTTTTAAGGGGGGTTTCCAACCCAAAAATCTAAAAAAACATAAAAAAATTTTGAGCTACGGTTTCCCAAAAAGGTATCAAAAGTTGCGTTTTGATACAGAATTACGATTATCATTAAATTTAATTAAATATTTGTCATCTTGAGGCCTCTACCGTTCCTTTTAGTTTCAAAATTGGCCATTTTTAGGGGTTCCTAACATAAACTCTAAATAAATCATACGAAATTTTGAGCTACGGCTACCCAAAATCAAAAGTTGCGTTTTGATACACGAATTACGATTATCATTAATTTAATTAAATATTTGTCATCTTGAGGCCTCTACCGTTCCTTTTAGTTTCTAAAGTTGGCCATTTTAGGGGTTCCTAAAAATAAATTTAAATAAATCATACAAATTTTGAGGCTACGGTTACCAAGAGGTATCAAAAGTTGCTTTTTTGAAAAGAGAGATTAAGATTATCCCTAAATTTATTTAAAAATTTGTCATCTTGAGACCTCTACCGGTCCTTGAACTTTCTAAAGTTGGCCATTTTTGGGGGTTCCAAAAACTCTAAATAAATCATACGAAATTTTGAGCTACGTTTCGCAAGAGGTATCAAAAGTTGGTTTTTGATACAGAGATTAAGATTATCATTAAATTTAATTAAATATTTGTTATCTTGGGGCCTCTACCGGCCTTTGAAGTTTCTAAAATTGTCCATTTTTAGGGGTTTCTAACATAAACTCTAAATAAATTACATTTTGAGCTACGGTTTACCAAAGGTAACAAAAGTTGCGTTTGATACAGAATTACGATTATCATTAAATTTAATTAAATTTTGTCATCTTGATCCCTTTCTACCGTTCCTTTGGTTTCTAAAATTGGCCATTTTAAGGGGTTCCAAACCCATAAACCCCTAAATAAATCATACAAAATTTTTGAGCTACGGCTACGAAGGGGTTTTTTAAAAGTTGCGTTTTGATACAGAGATTAAGATTATCATTAAATTTAATTAAATTTGTCATCTTGAGGCCCCCTCCGTTCCTTGAAGTTACAAAAATTGGCCATTTTTAGGGGTTCCTAACATAAACTCTAAATAAATCATACGAAATTTTGAGCTACGGCTACGCCAGGGTATCAAAAGTTGTGTTTTGATACAGAGATTACGATTATCATTAAATTTAATTAAATATTTGTCATCTTGACGCCTCTACTGGTCCTTAAATGGGTATTTAAGTGACTTTTAGAAATATAAGATGGCCGGTAGAGCACTCCAGATATTTTTTTATGTTTTTTTTTTATTATTTTTATGGGAACCTACAACTTTTAACGCAACTTTTGAGGGGTCTTGTGTAGCGAAATTTGAAAATAAAATATTACGGGACATCCTACTGTTTAGCCTTATTGACCCCTATAAACTTGCAGATGGCCTGCAATAAAAAAGAAGAAAACCCCTCAAAACCCTTTAAAAAACCAAAATAAAAAATATTAAACTCGTTTCGGTGGCAAGTCGGCCACCGTTGTAAGATGAAACTAAAAAAAAATTAAACCAAATTTTAAAAATTTTTGCTTGGGAAAAAATTAGGATATTGTAATAGCTTTTTTTGAAATTTTTCATAAATGACATTGGGTTATTTATTCATATGTATAGTATTTAAAAAGACAAAAAAAGCACTTTTTTTTTTTACATTTTTTGAACATGTTTTCTTTGCTAAAATGCAGAAGCATTCCAGTTTTTTTATGTGGTTGTTATTAAATGCATGTTGACAGATTTTTGATTTGTGGAATTCTGTGTTTCTAATGTATGTTCTATGTTCTTTTATGCGTTTGGCTAATGGTCTGGAAGTTTCACCTATATAAAATTTATTACATTCACAAGGGATCTTATTTAATTTTTTTTGTGTTTTCGTTTCTATTGCGTGATTTTGTTTTTGTTCCTTGAGATCAAATAGTGTTTTGTGTTTTAAAGATAGTACGAATATTAAATTTATTACTTATTCATTGAATTTTATTTGATAAGGAATATATGGTAAAAATAGATTTTTAATAGGTCTATTTTAATTTTGTCCTAAATTTGGTTGTTCATATTTTAGAAAGCATTTGTTTATAAAATTAAGAGGATAATTATTTTGAACTAAAATATCTTTAATTTTTTTTTTTCTTTGTTTTGATCAGAACAAATTATTTTAATTCTATCAAAAAGACTTTTTACAACCCCTTTTTTTACCATTATTGGGTGATTAGAGTTAAAATTTAAGTATCGTTTGATTGGTTTCCTGAAATTTTATTTAAAAAATTATTTAATTTTCTTATTAAATATAAGAAAAGGAAGTTTGAGTTTTGTTTTTTTTAAATAAATGAAAAGGGGGTTTTTGTTTTAAATGTGTTTAAAAAAAATTTTTAGAAAATTTTTCATTTTTAAAAAACTTTATTATAACTCCACCAAAAAAAAGTTTTAAAATTAATTTTTTAAAAATTTTTTAAAATTTTTCAAAAAATTACCAATAATGGCTAAATGCCATCCAAAATTTGTTTATAAAATGCAACTTTTTGGTTTTTATTTAAAAAAATTTTTTCAAGAATAATTTTTTTTAGTTTTTTTTCCCAAGTTACACATTTTCAATTTTTTAATCCAATTTACGGCCATTGATTTGAAAAATTAGAATGGACTTAATTGTTAAAAGTTAACAAATAGCAAATTTTAACAAACAATTTTAAAGGTTTTAATAAAATATTGTTACATGCAATATTTATTTAAACTTTTAAACCCTTTTAATTTAAAAATTGTAAGTATTGCTTTTTAAACAACGTTTATACTCCCGTTAAGTTTTTATGACGGGAAATTTAAATAAATAATTTTTAAAATTTTTTTCCCAAAGGGGTGTTATTTGAGTCTATGGCAATGCGTGTTAATTTTTTTAGAAAATGTTGGGAATTTTTAAAAAAATTAAATACCTTAAGTTTATTTTTTTATAAATTTTACTTTCCAAATTACCAATAACCCAAAAATATTTCTAATAATATATCGGTCCATTTCTTTTTTATGAAGCAATTATTATGGACATTTCTTAAAACACACCCGTACTTTTTCCACCACCACGACCATTAGACAGAGAAAGAACTAAAACAGACTACAGCATCAGCAGGAGACCCGTTCATGCCGTGAATTTCCGGTATTTGCGAAAACCCGGTAAAAGCGAGAGTGTTTGCATTGCTCCCCACCCGCAAGAAGTCCCCGATGGCGGCCAGCAGGACGACCAACAAAGTCTAGTCGTTCTTCGAGCGCGAACAGCGCTTCGGCGGTCGGTGGATTTCGGCAGGACAAAGTATCCTGCGAGCAGGACTCACGGATAGTGATAAGGATAAGCGAGCGATTGACGCGAGTGCGGAAGCTACCGACATAGCATGTGCTAGGCATGAGTATAGTGGTACCCGCGCTAAAGTAGGTGGATTTTTGCGGAGTTTTCTTTTTTTGGATAATTGATGAAAAGTGGTGCACGATTTGAGGATAATAAAAGTAGATATTGGATGGATGGGTGAAGCTTGAAGGTTCTTAAAGTGTTTTATTTTTTTCTGGTTTTGAACGTTAATGGGCCATGTATAGTTAAAAACAGGAAGATGCAAATGTTATCATTTACCAGATACGACGATTTTTAAAATAGTTAAAAAAATAACCACTGATTTCTTGTAAACAATATGATGTATCAAACTGAATTAGAGGCGACCTTCATCCATCTGCCAACCGGATGAAAATTATTTGTTATCAAATACAGGGTGTCCCAACTATATTTGTACAGTAAATATATCTGCCCCTGTACATGATACAGAAAAAAATTAAGGATAAAAAATGCGTGTTTGGTAACATATATTTTATTAACAGTGTTGGTAAATATACAGGGTGTCTCGAAAATAAACATTTCATTGTTAAGTACGTTTTTTAATGGAACGCCCTATATATTTTGACATATTTTGACTTTTTATTTAAGTCAACATTAAAAATATATAAGAAATATAGTTATTTTGCTTGTTTTTTTAGATCTTTGAGACAATTGTAATAAATTTTTTTTTGAAATTTAAAAAATTATTTTAAAATAATTACAACAGAAAATAGTACTTACAAACACTCAGCAGTTTACATATTTAAGATGTTATGTTAATTGTTTTTATTCTTAAATCTTTTTTAGTTTTTACATGAGTAGATCAGATTATACTATAATAATAGATCGTTATTTAAAAAAAGTAGCAATAATTGACGTATAGTGTATTATATAGGGCGTTCAATTTAAAAAAAGTACTTAACAATAACATATGACACCCTGTAAATTTCCCAAAATGTTAAAAATATTTATGGTATGAGTGGTTGCCCTTTAAATCGAGAATAACTTTGGAACAAAATAAAGGTATCAAGATGCGATCAGATAACTTATATTTCTTTAAAGTTTATTCTCGTATCTTCACGATTTTATTGTGACATTCCATTAGCTCAAAAACAAAATGGCCGATTTTCCATTATAGGACAACTATGTTATTTTAAATGGAACACCCTGTATATGTTTCTATATTTTCAAAATTTAATCTTTCCCCTTTAAAAAAATGTAACACAAGCAGGTTATCTCAAACAACGTATTGACCTTCGAAAAATTCACTGTATGTCGATCAACAATATTATTTACCAATTAAATTTGCTTCATATGTTACAAAAAAAAAAAGGATCGCCAAAGGTTTAGGTTATTCACAAAATAATAGTTATAATAAGGTTACATTACTTTTAAAAACTACTGTAAATGTTGAAATGCCTTCCGCCGACTTCGACGCACTTATTTAAATTCGAAAAAACTTATTAAAACTATTGACTAAAAAATTCTTCAGAATATTTTCTATTATGTTTCGGATATTAATTTTTAATTGCTCTAAATTTTGGGGAAGTGGACTATAACACCTCTCTTTCACATATCCCCACAGAAAAATCTGAACAGTCAAATCTGGTGAACGAGGTGGCCAGGAAATAGGGCCTCCTCTTCAATCCACCGGTTTCAAAACGTTGGTCAGTGAATCCTTGGTAATGTTAGCATAATGTGGTGTAGCCCCATCTTGTTGAAAATAGACGAAATTCAATAGATTTTCTTCTTGCAATTGGGGATAAAAAAATATTTCCAGCATATCAACGTAAGTCCAAGAGGTTACAGTTGGTTCATGGAAAAAAAATGGCCCATAAATTTTTTGCTTGTCACACCAGACTGTGACATTTGGCGAATATTGTCGAGGATTTTCTGTTGCCCAAAACCTGCAGTTATGCTTATTTACTTTTCCATTGAGGAGAAATGTGGCTTTGTCTGACATTATTAGTCTATCCAAAAATGTATTGTTCCTTACTAAATTTTGAATTCTCTACAAAATTCCACCCTTTGTGGAAAATCAGTTTTATTTCTTGTAACATTTGAATTTTGTATGGCTTTAATTTAAGTTCTTTTTCTAAGTGATTTCTTTGTACTGTAGTTTTAGTAATAAGTGACTGAACTTGAGATTTTTCTTGTTGACAATGTTGGATCGTCCTGATACATTCCAGAATTTGTAACGTTTTATTTAGCAAATTCTCAATGTTTACTAATTTCTTTTACGGGCTAAAGATCCTGTAGGTACTCCAGAATTTTCTGTACCAGATTTTAATTGAATTTTTTGTGGGTGGAGCTTTATTAAACATGTTTCTAAATCTTCGCTGGGGTTCTTTTACTGAATTGGTTTCGGCAAACATAATAACACATTTTCCTTTTCGCTTAACGAGAACATTTTGCGCTTCCTAATTAAAATAACTGTCAAAAATGACCAACAATGGCTGACAATGAGGCTTGTTGCTGTTATGGAAACGAGATAACTTTGTTTCCACAGGCGACTTTTCAACAAATCCTTTTAAAATAATATTCCTATTCGACAAACAGCCAATTCTTTGGAGGTCAATAAATGCGTTATTTTTTAAGATAACTATAGCTGTGTTACATTTTTTTAAAGGGGAAAGATTAATTAAAAATATTGAAACATATACAGGGTGTTCCATTTAAAATAACAAAGTTGTCCTATATCGGAAAATCGGCCATTTTGTTTTTGAGCCAATGGAGTGTCACATAAAAATGGTAAAGATACGAGAATAAACTTTAAAGAAAGAGGCATTTGCGAAAACCGCATCTTGATATCTTTATTTGTTCAAAAGTTATTCGCGATCAAAATGGGTCAAAATATGGACGGCCACCCTGTATTTAGATAAAATATGGAATAGCTATCTTTTTTTTGTAGACTCCCTAGGAATACCTAAGAAAACGATTTTAATTGAAACAAAAGAGATACGACAAAAATATCATTTTCTGAATGGGTCACCTTATCTATTTGTTTTAAAAAGCCCTTCATTTTTTTGACACGACTCAATAAAAAGAATTTTGTATTTATTTTAAGTAACAATAGAATAAATTCAGTTATATGTTTCACTTCTGCCATGTCATATTCAAAAAAGAATAGAAGTAAAACTTTGTCAGAATACTAGTTTATTGTTTCTCCAAATTTTTTATATGAATTAAATTAATTATGTTGTTACTAAAGATAAAAGTACTGAAACGTAAAAACAAAGAAATAAATAAAGTGTCTTAATAAATAAATATAAGTTCTATGTCGTATATCTCTTGTTTCAATTAAATTCATCTTTTTAAGTGTCTTCGGCATTTTACATCAAAAAATAAACAAAATGGTTATTTTACATTTTTTTTAACGAAGCCACGAATATGTCCCGGTGCAGTCCTTACTAGATAACCCTGTATATAATAGTTTCAAATCGGTGCTTAAAGATGACAATTTGCATGTATCTGAATTAAATAGAATTTCACACCTATTGCCAATATCTAAGTAACTAAAAACATTATTTACAATGTATAAGCTTTATCTTCTGCTGACCAAGTATACAGGTTTAGGAAAAGTTTTAGTACTGTTTGTCTAATAGTTTAAACAATATTATATCTGTTTACTATTATTATTTCCTATTCATAGCTTAATATTTAAATACTGCATTTGAATTATCAA
This sequence comes from Listronotus oregonensis, assembly GCA_019359885.1. Lineage (NCBI taxonomy): Eukaryota > Metazoa > Arthropoda > Insecta > Coleoptera > Curculionidae > Listronotus > Listronotus oregonensis. The sequence continues at coordinate 10,251 of JAHBCN010022754.1, forward strand.
ACTGAAAGTGTAAAAATAAAAAAAAATGAAATATAACTAATACGACCTAAATATGTCGACATATTTTGACTCAAGGGTTTTTCATAAAATTTTGTTCGTGTATTTTGCACACGCATCAATTTACCAGATTTTTACTAAAACACTTTGAGAAAATTCAGGCTTAGAATAATCAAGTTTCTTTATTTAAAAAGATCATAAAATCATTTTTTAATTTAAAAAAAGAAAGTTAAACAGTGTACTTTTAAATTTAAAAATAACTGCTATTATTATAAAACTAGTTTTCAACACCTTTTCTTATCTTATAAGGGTCTTTTTAAATAAATTACACTTTACTTTGGTAAAAATGCTCCAATAAAATAAATAAAGATTTAAAAAAAATTGGCGATCGTTTGGTTATACTTAATATTAACGTATACAAAATCATGCATTAATAACCGTCATTAATGCATGATTTTCTATTTATCAACAATTATAGTATAGGCAAGTTGGTTTCCTAAAACATGAAATATATCTCTAAAAAAGAATTCGAGAAAAATTATGATTTTCACAATTAAATAACAAAACGATAGCCGACAAAAATAGAGCATTAATTGGCTATTAATGATCTTAATCCTCCTCGATCATTGTTCGCTCTTATTAATACCCTTGTTGGTTAAATAGTTAATACTACATGCAATGCCATCAGTCATCATACTCATTAATGTCAAAATAAAAAATAAAACACGTTTCTTTCTATATTGACTGTTGAAGTCTCCAAGCAATTTAAGCCTTGTTTGCCCTATTTAGTCTAATCAACAAGTTTAAAACGTGTTATTTTGAAATAAAGCAAAATGATGTTTAGAAAAATGTGTTTAAAGATATTGCAGCATGCAAAAAATTGTTAAATTTATTATCAAATTAAATTGAAAAAAATGCTTTTAGTTTTTTGGTAATAACTCTGAAACTATCAATACCTAAGAAATCTTTAAAAAACCTTTTAAAAAAGAAGGAAATTTTAATAAAAAAGCTCTTTAAAGAGCTTTTTTAAAAATTTCTTAGTTTTAATAGGCTTGAATTTATAAAGAAAAAATATTTTTTTCAGCTTAAGTTGTTAATACCTTTTGCAATTTTTGCGTGCTGAAAAATACTTCAAATACATTTTTCCCGACATCATTTTGAAACCACTGAACTATCGCCTATATCAACACTTTTTTGAACTTGTTAACTAATTACGAATAATATTTCGTGGAAATTTTAATGGAAAAATGAGCCACACTAACCTTTATAAAAATTTTTCTGTTTTTAAATTTATTCTAAAACTTTACTTTTTCTTAAACATTTCCTGCTCTGTATTTTAAAAGTTAGGAAGTTTCTATAAACATAATATGTTTATAGAAACTTTTTTTTTGTATTTTTATTCAAGGAATCTATAAAATTTTTCGCCATATTGAAAAACACCCTGAATACATATGAATTATAGAAATAACGGTATATTAAATTGCTAGTAGCTCAAGACAATCTTTCTCCTTCCATTAAAGATCTTTTCTTTACTTTATTGGAGCTCTTACCATTGTACCCCTTCCTTACGATAGGATGGAATACCAGTTACCTCCTCAACAACCACAAGTGGCTAATACCCCCGTCGCCCCCGTCTCCGGCCACCCGGTGGCCGTGGGGGTGATGCAGGGTACGCTAACCACGTACAGGCTGGATTACAAGGAACCAATGGTACCCCGGAGGTACCGGAAGCTCACAGATGGACGCAGTATCAGCAGTTGTGGCGACAGCATGTTTATATGAATGGTAATGAGCGATATGATTATGTTTTGGTGGAGGTTTATTCCTAAACCTTTTGTGTTTTTGAAAATAATAAAAAGGTGCACAGATCTTGCTAGGTACTCCGTTCTTTATAGCAGATCTGGGCACAGCAAATAAATAGTTAATAAATAATATTAGCGCATTTTCCGCTGGCCATTGACCATCTATCCAGTGTGTCCTAAATTGGTGGGAAATGTACGGGGATCTTGAAAACCACGATATATAGAAAATCTATTAAATAGGGAAAGTTTTGGACAATTATGTTAGTGAGCTAATCCCGTTTACTACATGGCTTTATCTATTCGGGTTCTTGAGAAATTTTGAAGAAAACTGAAACCTGCATTTTCGAAAATCGGCCATATTTTTTTTATAAGTAAAAAATTTTCAAATCTGTAAAAACTTGTTTATAGCAACTCTTTTCGTAGAATATGACCGAGTGGTCAATTTTTATTTTCTACGTTTCGGGTTTTTAGAATCATCATCAACTTTTCTTTTTCATATGGGCGCCATATTTGATTTTTTTGCAGCCAAATAGTGCTTTTTATTCTGATTTCAACAATGTATAAAAAAATAAGTTAATGATGATTCTAAAACCGAAAAGTAGAAAATTAAAATTGACTACTCGATCATATATCTACATTCAAAAAACAATTGAAAACACTTTGAAAAAAAGATTTTTGAGATTTCGAAAAATTTTCAAATCATTTAAATTAGTCCAAAACTTTCCGCATTTAACCGATTTTCTATCTGTCGTGGTTTCCAAGATCCCCATACATTCCCCACCAATTTGGGACACACGGTATATTATGTGGAAAATATATTTTTTATCACCACAATAAATGTTAGTCCTTAAAGCATCAAGTTTAAGTACTCAAAATAACAGTTTCTATTCTAAATAAATAAAGAGTTATCATGCATTATGCCCAGAAACATGCTTTCTTGCTCAAGATAATAACTGTGTTTCCAAAATAATAAATCTATGTTTCGAAAATAGTAGATCTGTCAGCAGATGTATTATATGTTCCTGTCACCAAAATAACAGCACAACTTAATTCGGTTAGCTCTGGGTAGTTTTGGTTAGCTTTGGTTAGTTTTAGTTAGTTCGGCTATTGTAATTTTATTATATTTAAGCTGATAACCGATCTATTGTTTTAAGAACATGCCATTTTATCGATA
>JAHBCN010022755.1:0-13204 GCA_019359885.1 Listronotus oregonensis
GGTTATTGAAAGCGACACTTCCATGGGGCGACGTAAAACAATTAGTGGAGGGATGGATGGAAATCTTGCAAGTTCTGTGAAGCGTATGTTCAGATTTTTGCTTAGATAACGACGGAGGATAATCGGGAAGGACGTGTAATTAAATGAAAAAATATTTGACCGGCTGGAGATATTTTATACACTATATTCAAAGACAATTATAGTTTTCACTATACACGCACAAAAAAAATGCTAAAGTTTTGTTGATAGGTTTGGACGCTGGTTGCCAAAGCTATAACAATGGTAACAGTACATAATTAGGAACTATATCTGTAGAAAATAGGCCAAATTCGTTGTAATAATGATATTTTTTTTGCTGTATAATAATAAAATTTTAATTATGGCAGACTTGGTCATTGTTGGCGTTGGCGGTATTTGGTTTTTGGATAGTTTTTTTCCAATTAATTTTGAAAAGGAACCTTACAAACTTAAAAACATTCTTTTGAGGGCTACTTTGCATATTTCGAGTTTTAAAGGTAAATTACATGTGTTTTTGGTATCAGTGGCGTACCCAAAAAAAAGTTTTTGGGGAGGGGCAAGCCATGCCCGCCGCCAGAATCGGAATTACCTAAATGGAAAATGGGGAATCTTTCCCCGCTAGCTACATCCCAGGTCTTGAAAATATTTTTTTAATTCTTTTGGGGAGAGCAAATGCTCCCCCCCCCTCTGGGTACGCCACTATTTGGTATTAAGATTACGTAAATAAAACTGTTTCTTTACTTTTAGAAAAACGTTTAAAATATAGGCATTTTAGAAGAGCAACTCGTAATGAGGAAGAAACTTGGTCATATTCTCTCGAAAGTTGCATGGACCAGTTTAGAGAAAAGTTTGCTTACAATTTTGTTGAGTACGAAACATTTGTCCATCATAGACATGTGCTAATCAATCGCTTTGAAAACATAAATTGCATTTGTTAGGAAGAGTCCACTGAAAGACCTACCGTGCTTACAGAAACTGTTTTTGGTGATATACGTGCCCGAATGGAGCACAGTCCTAACAAATCAGTGAAAAAGTTATCTACTCAGACCGGTAGGGATACTATTTAAATAAAAATTGAAATTTATGTTAACAGGACCCTACATTTTTTTGGAATGTCTGTTGGTACTTGGCATAAAGCACTAACCAAAAAATTGGAAATACATCCATATAGGATCACAGTATTGTAAGAACTCCTTCCACCAGATTTTCTAAAGCGGGTGCAGTTTTGTCAATGGTTTAATGAGAGTCTTAACAATATTAATGTTTTGGACGGTACTTTCTTCTCTAATGAAGCTTGGTTTCATTTGTCGAGATATGTTAATTGTCAGAACTGCCGTACTTGGGCCACGGAGAATCCACATACCTTTATCGAAACTTCAATTTGATTACTGTAATAATGTTTAAATAATTGGATTTTTTTGTTTATTTTTTATTTTAATTTTTTTAGCATGTAATAATTATCCTAATTTATTTTATTACGAAATAATTTACGTGTAAAAACACTTATGTAGTGTACCTTATTACAGCCCTTAAACAGGGCTTTATTTTTGAACTTCCCTGTACTTTTTTAAACAACGAATATAGCCATTTCGTGTATTTTTTTCCGTAAAATTTAATAATCAAGTCAGAAAAACATTTGAAACAAAAACAAAAGAGTTACAGCACGAGTGACGTATTTTTTAAATGGAATACCACCAAAGATAATACTACTACGGATAAGATGAACCATTCAATGCTATATTTTTGATACCCCTAATGGACTTTGGCTAACGCGAGCCGATGTCCATCGAGAGATTTTCGCGCTATCCTTGAACGAAAGTTAAACAGTGTTGCCGGCAGGCCTTTACTATTGGCGTGATGAAACGCGACTAAAAATACACATACCGTTTAGCCGCCCGCTTTCGCTACTTCGTGTTCCGAATAAGGTACAAGCGACAGACATTGGCAATGTCGCAGTTTTTTCGCTGGGCAGAGGTTACCGACTTAATTTTATTCGCATTTACGGAAGCATTGATATCTCCGAACTGATTCAAAACGCCCCATTTAAATGAACCATCTATTCGTAGTAATATTATCTTTGATACCACGTATATTTTTATATCGATAAATAGAGATTTTCACAAGGAATTTGGTAATATAGGGGTTGCTGGGTTTATTTCCTGCGGTTCTGCTGCAATTGTCTAAAAACTGCATGATACTATAAGGACAGTTTCACCTGAAAAACCTGCTGCCACAGTCACAGTCTTATTTGTCAAAGTCAAGAATTTTAAAAATACGTTTATTACTTTTTGGAGTAGTTTTATAATGAGGTTTTCATCAGAAGAACGGCTTCAAATTATAACTCTCTATTATAAATGTGGAGAAAACGCCAGGGAAACACAACGGCGATATCTTGCAAATTTCCACCGAAATATATCAATAAAAACAATTTTTCAAACTGAAGGTCTTATTCGAAGAAACAAAATCGTTACATATTAGAAAAAGTACTATAATGAGAAAAAGAAACCGGAGCTGGGATTCTGTAAAAATAGAAGGAAAGAGAATGTCAAAATAGGGATCACACGTTTTTGTTGCCCATTAAGGTAACTCATAAGTTTGTCACTGTTTCAAAAGAGATAGGGAAAAGGAATGTCAAAAAATTTGCTTACAGAATCGGGCCCCGGGATCGAGCTATTTTAAATTATTTTACTCCGTATCCCATAAAGTCAATTACTGATGCAGTTAGAGACTTGAAGTATGGCCCTGCAAGAAGAAGAGTAACCTATGCGACGGTTCAGAGAACACTGAAATATTTTAAGTATCTTCCATATCACTTTTTTCCAGTGCAGCATTTAACACGTGAACAAAAGGAACTTCGCTTTAAATTTGTTTCCCAAATTTAAATCCATGAACAAGATAATGATCCTACTCTGTTACATCGGGAATGTTTAACCGACGCAATACGCACAGCTGGGCAAGACAAAATCTTAGGAAATTTCAAGAGATTAAATACCAAGGGAGGTCTTTTCTTCATGTCTGGTGTGGTGTGCTTAACAATAGAATTGTCGGGCCAATATTCTATGAAAACGATATTGAGGACATTTTGGAAAAGTTGCCACTTAAAACGTATCGCAAGATAATTTGGCAACAAGACGAAGCGCCGCCCCATGCTGTTCGTCAAGTTGTGCAGTATCTCAATCGCCGATACAGTCATTGGATTGGACGTTATGGCACTATTAGATGGCCACCTAATAGTCCAGATATTACAATTTTGGACACTTTTCTATGGGATCACTTGAAGATTGTCGTTTACCAAAATGGAAACACAAACACGGAAGAAATGAGAGAAAAGAATGTAAATGAAATTAATTGTCTTAACCAAGAACCTCAAATAACATCGGCGAGCTTAGAAAGGCTAAGGAGGGGTTATAGATCATGTTTCAAAAATAATGGGGGTCATATAGAACATTTAAATTATTAGTAATATTATAATTTTTTCTTATAAGTGTTCTTATTACCACCATAGTTTACCTCGTATTGTATTTTAATTTTTTCCGTTTATTTTGCTGCTTGGTTTAGAAATAAATATATCATATTATTTTTAGCATATAATATAATTTGAAGCCGTTCTTCTGAGGAAAACCTCATTATAAAACTACTCCAAAAAGTAATAAACGTAGTTTTTAAATTTTTGACTTTGACAAATAACCACCTGTGACCTGTGGCAGCCAGGGTTTTTCAGGTGAAACTATTCTTATAGTATCATGCAGTTTTTAGACAATTGCAGCAGAACCGCAGGAAATAAACCCAGCAACTCCTATATCATCAAATTCCTCGTAAAAATCTCTATCTATTGATATAAAAATATACGGGGTATTTCATTTAAAAAATACGTCACTCGTGCTGTAACTCTTTTGTTTTTGTTTCAAATGTTTTTCTGAATAGATTATTGAATTCTACGGAAAAAATAAACGAAATGGCTATATTCGTTTTTAAAAAAACAGGGAAGTTCAAAAATAAAGCCCTGTTTACTTTAAAATAAATAACCGTGTACAAATAAATCCAAGTCAAGTAGATTTAAATTAATTAATTTAAACAAACTGTGTGAACTACTAGTTAACGAACTTAAGTTTTTGTATTAAGTTTAAATAAATCAAAATACAAAAATATAATAAACATTATTCTTTTCACATATTTTTCTTATATCCGGGAGATTTCCCACATTTTCCCGAACACCCCGTATATATCAATATTGCATTGCTTCAATAGATTCTAGAAACCGTCAAATTTTTCAATCATTCTAAAAACATCATTTAATTACGAAAACAAATTTATTATTTATAGGAGCATTGTGGTGTTTAGATAAGTCACCTTTATGTCGATTTTTATGGTAATTTATGGTCGAAAGACACGAAAAGGTTTCGTACTTCTGTCATTATGTAAGTAATGTTTACGTAACTTGTCACGTACAACGGAGTTAACAGCTAATAAATTATCTTTCCGCTCAATAAAACCATAAAAGCATAAAAATGAACAGAAGGAAAATGCAGTAAAATATTTGGGTGCATAGTTAATATTTACAGAATATACAACTGAAACTGGCTAGACGCGTCATATGGGACTTTTTGTCAAAAATGTGTAAAAATTGGGAGAACTACAAAAAACTTATAAAAAATTGTTCTTAATGCAGCTTTATGTTCTTGTACAGGGTGTCCCAAATTCGACCCTTATAATTGGCATCTTAAAAACATGAAGAGATACGAGGTCGGTTAAATGGAGGCAATATTGCGCAATTTAATGCTGATCAAAATGCTATCTTAGAAATTTAAACATTTTAAATTCTTACATAGGCTTTTGGAAAAAAACAAAATTCGAAATTTTATTTTTTTATTGTTTAAATAGATATAACAAAATAAATGTAACATTCTCATAACTACTTTTTCTGTTCTAAAAGACAGTGTTATTAGATTTATACACCGACGTTTCGTCATTGAGCTGCCATCATCAACTTTGTTTTTTTTATTACGGATTATAAAAGCTTTTAAAATCCCAAAACCAATGATGCATTTATTCGGAGAAATCATTTTAATGTTCTCCTACTAAAAATCTATTAGGTTCTGTCTCTCTCTAACAAATTATTTCTTATGGAAATTGCCATTAATATGAATTCTTCGAATAAGTGCGATATATCATTGGTTTTGGGATCTTAAAAGCTCTTACAATTCAAAATAAAAATTCAGGACCGTATTTAAAAAAACCAGTTGATGATGGCAGCTTAAAGACGAAACGCCGCTTTGTAAATTTAATAACACTATCTTATAAAACAGAAAAAGTTGCAAAATATTTAGTTAAATAGAGTCATAAAAAAATAAAATTGAAACTGTAAATATTTCTTTTTTTTTCCAAAAATCTTAAGTATTCAAAATTTTTAAGCTTCTAAGGTGGTATCAGAATCAGCATCAAATTATGAAACTTTGCCTCCGTTTAACCGACCTCGTATCTCTTTGGTTCCGATATCCCAATAATATGAGGCTCAAATTTGAGACACCCTGTACAAAGCCTGAGCCAACTATGATGAAGATCATTTTCTCAATATTGATTTCGGCATCCTCATATGTTGGCAATATTATTATTATTAAATTCTCTATTTAACAAATATTTCAGGTACTCAATTATTTAAACAGGCGGATTATTTAAAAATAAGTATAAAAAATTTTTGCAAAAAATATTTTTCTGGATCTCTTTTAACTAAATGCCACTGAATTAAGAGAGTAAAAGGCACAAGAAATCCACAATTTAAACTTATTGAGCTACAATGACAATTTTGGTCTAAACACATTTTTCACTCATATAGTGTTATTTGTTTAGATTGTAATAAAATTCTAAATTAAAATATAAAAATGTATTTGCATAAAAGAAAAAAAATCTTAATAAGCGGATTATTGTTTTATGTTGTGGGGGCCCCTTTCTTGTGGGATCCTGGGAATCTGCTCAGCCTGCCTCTCTTTAAATCCGGACCTGAATATAGGGTCATTGTGAAATTGACAATATTTTTTATTTTCCTCCGTGCAGGGCCGTATTTAGGCGGTGGCGAGAGGGCGCCCACCAAGGGCGCAGCTATCTGGGAGTGCAAAATCTGCTATGATAATTTTTTTTTCGTCAGTTGTCAGTACCATAGTCATATTATTATTTTTTATTGACAAAATTAATCAAATAAATATATTACAACAGAACAAGACTAAAAAAATGTATGAATTATTAATAAAATATCAATTTATACTGATACCTACAGCAGGAATGTAACTCTCTGATTTTTTTTTAATATTTAGGTTGCGGATAAATTGGTATTTTATACATTGAGGGCAGCACTTTTTTTTGCATATTATTTAATTTATTAAAGTATTAATGTTACTTTTTAGTAGGCCTGCTAGGCGCAGTATTTTTGTGACTACGCTTTTATTGTTGAGAAAATTTATTTTAAGTTTAATCATCCACAAATAAGAATGTATAGTTAATTTACATTTCACTTCTTTCAGTCAGATACAAACAGTTGTTTTACGTAAGTCATGGTCAAATGGTAGGCTAATATTTTCATATAAAGAAAATATAGAATTTGACACAAATTCCACCATAAAATTGGTATTTTAAAGAAACGAAATTCTTAAACTTAAACTTACAACTTTGCACTTTAATTTTGTAAAATTTCTGGGGAATATCCCCGAAATCCTCATTTTCGTTGGGGGTAATTCATACTTTCCAAATTCCCTGGTGTGTGGAGGGAGGAGGGCACAAATGTTATGTCCCACCAAGGGCGCAGCCATACCTAGATACGGACCTGCCCCCGTAAAGTGAGGAAAATTTTCAAGTTTTGTTTTAACCATTTTAAGTTTGACCCAAAAAGAGCATTTGACTCCTATATTACTTTTTTGATAGCACTAACAATTACGGAGATACCCTAAAAAAGTGTCGAAAATGGAACACCCTGTATATAAACGAGCGCGTCTAAAAATACTAATCAACGAGTCCTAGCATTTTTCCAAGAAATAACTCAGTTTTTATTAATTGAATATGTTCTAACTTCGGTACTCGCTCTGTATAGTTTATATAAATCATTCTTGAATAATTCTTTTTCCCACATATAAAACAGTAATTGAGACGTATCAGCCAAGAGATTAAAAAAACAATCAGTGCTTGTTACGTATATATACGGATATTATGCGTGTCACAAGAGATTACCACCCCGTCCCGTCCCCATATCGCAGTAGATTTATTTGTTCTCGAGTCAGCGGCAATCGCAAATATTAATTCCGGAGCGGTTTCGAGCAACTCGAGCGTAATCCGGGTTCGCCTCGGATTGCGAATTGCCAGTCACGCATTCTAAGACCTTCTCGGTAAATAAATGTCGAGATATGCGTTGGAACGGTTTACTCACCTCATTATTGACGGTTTATTAATGGCAGATATTGCGAGACCGAAGCCTAAATATATTTTTTTTTAATCTGGGCTATTTGGCCTTACATACTATGTGTTTTGGCCACTTGTAGGTATTGTAGGTATTAGGAGGTATTAATAGACCTTGTAAAGTTTTAAAAAAAAATTTGTGCGCTGGCCCAACTTCCGCAATGTTTTTCGGGCACTTTATTTACAAATGTATGAGCAGTGCATAGGTTTATAAAAAAATTAGCAATAAAACAAGTAATTTTTTTTTAACAGTTCAAGTAAAATTATTGTGCATATACAGTAAAACTTGTGTTAATGGACACCCTTTTATATCGGCCACCTGTTTTATCTGCCACCATCAAGCTAACAAAAATCTACTTTATAGGAAATTCCATATACAGTATGTCCACGGAAAAGGTGTTGAAGAGAAAAAACTTTTTTATTTTTGATTTTATCGAAAAAAGCTACTCTTGATTAAAAATTTTGCTACTTCTTAGAGTAAGATTGGAATAGAAAATTTGACATATTTTATACGGGTTTCAGAAAATTGAAAAAACTTAAAATGGACAAGAGTAAAGTGCATTTATTTGGTTGGGAAAAATTTTGGAAAAAAAAGGTAGTCTCTAATACCAATTTTCAAAAAAATCGGCCTACTTTTATTTATTTGTGATTAAATTAATTTTAATACCAATTTAAATTTTTAATATTAATTTTATCAAATTTTTTGCTGTTAAGTAAGCTGAGGTTTCTGCGGCTAATAAATTATAAAAGCGAAATGTCAATACAGCTTGTCACTATCAACGCCTACTAGTACAATAAAGATTTTTTAATTTGGAATTAGATAATATTAAAATAATTTTTATCACAAATTAATAAAAGTAGGCCGATTTTTTTAAAAATTGATATTAGGAACTATCTTTTACTTTTGAACAACTTTTTCTAGTAACTTATTTCCATATCTTCTCAAATAAATGCACTTGACTCTTGAACCATTTAAAGTTTTTTTCAATTTTCTGAATACTGCGTATAAAATTTGTTAAATGTTTTTATCCCAATCTTACTCTAAGAAGTAGCAAATTTTTTTTAAAAGTAGCGTTTTTTGATAAAATAAATATAAAGAAGTTTTTTTACTATTTAATACCTTTTCACGTGGACTTTCGTGGACTACTGGTGTGTCCACGGAAAAGGTGTTGAATAGGAAAAACTTCTTTATTTTTAATTTTATCGAAAAAAGTTAGTTGAAATAAAAATGTTTGCTGGTTCTTAGAATAAGATTGGGATAGAAACATTTAATATATTTTATACCGGTGTTCAGAAAATTAAAAAATTAAAAATGGTACAAGAGTAAAGTGCTTTATTTGCAAAGATATGGAAAAATTTTTAGAAAAAGTTTTAATCAAAAAAAGGTAGTCTCTAATACCAATTTTCAAAAAAAAGGCCCACTTTTATTTATTTTGATTAAAATTTTATTATCAATTAACAATTTTTCCAAATTTTTTGTACAGTGGCGTTGATAGTAAAAAAGCTTTATTGATACTTTGCTTTTATAATTCATTAGCCCAGTATCGTCAGTTTTAAATGCTTATTAACAGCAAAAAATTTGATAATAAATTGATTTAAAAAAAATTTAAATCGATATTAAAATAAATTTAATACAAAAAACAAAAGTAGGCCGATTTTTTCAAATAGGGTTTTAAAGATATCTTTTAATTTTGAAAAATTTTTTTCCTAGTAATTTTTCCATTTTTCCCAAATAAATGCTTTTTTACTTTTGTACCTTTTTAATTTTTTAAATTTTTCTGAACACCCCGTATAAAATATGTTAAATGTTTCCACCCCAAATTTACTTTTAGAAGTAAAAAATTTTTTTTTAAAAATTTCTTTTTTTGATAAAATCAAAAAAAAAAAATTTTTTTTCTCTTAAACCCCCTTTTCCCGGGGACATACTTATAAATACCTTTAGATAATGGACACCCTTATAAAACACGGCCAGACAAGTCTCAATTTTTATAACCTATTTCAATTGTATTTTATTATTTTATGATTGTATTCTACAACTTTTAAAGGTAAAAATACCCAACAATAATATTTATGGCCAGGTTCAAATGGCATTCGTGGCTATAAGGGGATTAACTTCACATTATATTTTTAGTTGTGTCCTTAACCGATAAGAGTTATCGTGATTAGAATCAAAAAGTGTTTAATCATGTTCTTTAAACGAACAGGTTTGTCACTAAAGAAAAAAATTGATGTTATCGCGGAAAGTGAAAGGAACGTTTTGGGTTCACTGCTAAAAAGTTTGGTGTTGGAAAATCCCAAATAAATAATATCATCAGGAATAAAGTTGAACTAAAACGAATGTTTGAAGAAGGTGTTAATTTAGAATAAAAAGGAAATTTTAAAACCCCGGGGGTTTTTAAAATAGATCAAGTCTTCTCAATTAAGTCTGCAAAGAAAGAGGAAAATTTTTTTTGATATCTGGACCGTTAATTAAGCACTTGAGGCAGCAAGAATTTATAAGAAAAAAATTTTCCTGGTGATACGCTAGTAAATTCTTTTAAGAAATTAATATTATTTTATTATTTTCCCAAAAAAGTTTTTTTAAATATTGCCGAAATCTCTTAAAATAAAAAAGGAAAGCATTTAAAAATTTGTCCCAAATATGCTAAATGTGTTTGTGGGTAAAGCGAAGGTTATGGTCGTTGGGGGGAATTGATAATGTTAATAAAGACACATATATTTTTTCCTTTCATTTTGAAGGAAATTTTTGGTCCAACAACCGAATACAGACCCCATCAGTTTTGAAAAACAAAGATAATACTACTACGGATAAGATGAACCATTCAATGCTATATTTTGATCCCCCCAAGGGGTTTGGTAACGCTAGCCGATGCCATCGAGAATTTTTGCCACCCCTTTAACGAATGTTAAACAGTGTTGCCGGCGGGGCTTTACTATTGGCGTGATAAAACCACTAGAAAATAAAACCATTTAGGCGCCCGCTTTCGCTATTTCGTGTTCCCAATAAGGTCAAGGGCAACATTGGCAATGTCGCACATGGTTTCGTACCTCGTTTCACGGGGGGAAGGGGTTACCGACTTACTTTTTTTCGCATTTACGGAAGCATTGATATCTCCCAACTGATTCAAAAAGCCCCATTTAAATGAACCATTTATCCGTAGTAGTATTATCTTTGGAAAAAAAAAATAGATGGTTATTTTAATTAATTATAAATAAAATAGTCGCGCCATAAAGTCAAATAAAAATTTTTTTCGTAGGTAAAAGTCACAGAACCCGCAAAAAAAAGTAAAAACATAAAAAAAGGAATTTTTTTTTCTTTTTTTTAATTATTTTACGATTACTAACAAGTAAATACAGTTGTCCTTGACATCAAATTATTATTTCCAATTTCTCAACATTGGTTTTTTTCCCCTTTGGGGCGACCAGGACTTCAACCATCGTCGTAACTGAACACAATTTGTGGACATCTAAGGTAAAATGGATTCATTTTTTATTTAATCGCACTGATATTAGAGGTGATAATGTATTTTGCCCAGCATATTTATAAACAGTACCCGAAATTTTCTTTTGGCCTTTTTTTAAATGGGGCCGCGCTTCTGGTGAAAAACCTATATTTAATTATTAAACATTACACGTCATTTTTTTTAAAAACTTTTGGCTACTTTTTCTGGATCAGAAACATTGATATGTTTGTCTTTATATATAAAATGAAAATTCTCGGGAAATATTATTCCAAATATGTTCATGTAAAATTACTCCGACAATTCTACTTATAAATTAGTGTATTATTTTTAAATTGTACAGGATGTCCATTCTAATTATTGGGATCTCGAAAACTTGGAGAGATACGATGTCGATTAAATGGAGGCAAAGTTGCGCAATTTGATGCTGATCAAAATGCCGCCTTAAAAATATAAAAACTTTAAATACTTCTGGAGATTTTTAGAAAAAAACCAAAATTCGCGATTTCATTTTTATTTTTTATGACTCTATTTAAATAGATATAACAAAAAAAATTTTACATTCTCATTGCTACTTTTTCTGTTCTACAAGACAGTGTTATTAGATTTACACACCGACGTTTTGTCTTCGAGCTGCCATCATCAACTCTTTTTTTAAATACGACCCTGGATTTTTTTATACGTATTTTAAGGGCTTCTAAGGTCCCAAAAAGAAAGATGTATAGCACTTATTCGAAAAATTCATATTAATGGCAATTTCCATAAGAAACCATGTGTTAAAGAGAGACAAAGAATAGATTTTTGGTAGGAAAACATCAATGAAACAATAAATTAATTATAGAAAACAGTTTTATTATTTTTACAATATAGACTTCAGTTTGATGTGGTTTCTTAGAAATAAAAAAGTTTTTTGACTGCCACGCTTATTTATTTTTAAAAAACAGGGTGTCCCAGAATATGTGGGCAATCTCTCGGAATCTAATAGAAAACTCAAAAATATTATGACAAGTTCCCATAAACTTTTTCCCTTCGAGCCTTTCCTGCGGAGAGTGACGGAGATACAGGTACATAATGGACGACCCTGGAAATCGTTTTTTTTTTTAATAACTTAAAATACTAGGCGTAATTTAATGTATTTTTAATATGATGGTTACTAGATAAGTCTTTTTAAAATAAAACCATTAAATCATGGCTTATTTAGTTTGCCAGGGACGGACTAGCCCTGACACAGTAATAGCAATTTTTTACCACCCTTTTGATAAAGGCTCAACAATTATTATTTTTTGGATAGCTTTAACCTTAAACTAAAAAAAAGGGATTCCTGATTGACATCGATAAAATTAACTGTTTACGAGAAATAAAATTTCATGTTTGGTAATTTTTTACATTATACAGGGTGTTTTCCAATTGTACGTCAATATTTAAGGAGGCAATTTTTGGGTACATTTTAAGAAATAAACTTCATATAAACATATGTCCTAAACGTCTTAACTTTTGAGATACAGGGTGGTGAAATTTTTGAAAAATAAATCATGTATTATTAATATTTGTAATATTACTTTAAATATTTCAATGAAATTTGGCATATGTATACTATATATCAAGAACCATTTTTGGGTGTACCACATTTTTTTTATTTGCCAAAATAGGCAGGTTAAATTCTGTACGAACGCCACTGGTGGAAATAAAAAAGAAATGTGGTACACTAAAGAATGCTTCTTGATACATAGTATATGTATGCCAAATTTCATTAATATCGAAAGTAATATTACAGATATTAATAATACATGATTTATTTTTTAAAAAATTACCACCCTGTATCTCAAAAGTTAAAACGTTTAGAACATACCTTTATATGAAGTTTATTTCTTAAAATGGACCCAAAAATTGCCTGCTTAAATATTGACGAAAACACCTTGTATAATGTAAAAAAAATTACCAAACATGATATTTTATTTCTCGTAAACAGTTTATTTAATCGATGTCAATCGGAATACTTTTTAGTTTAAGGTAAACTATCCAAAAAAATTGTTGAGCCTTTATCATACAGGGGGTTTTAAAAATTGCTTTATTATGTCAAAGTAGTCCGTTCCCGGAAACTAAATAACCAAATATAATTTAATGGGTTTATTTTAAGAAGACTTATCTAGTAACCACCCTATTAAAAAAATATTAGATTACGCCTAGTATTTTAAAAGATATTAAAAAAAAAAAAAGATTTCCAGGGTCGTCCGTTATGTATCTGTAACTCCGTTTGAAGGCTAGTAGCAAAAAGTTTATGCCAA
>JAHBCN010022756.1:0-13038 GCA_019359885.1 Listronotus oregonensis
TATATATATATATATATATATAAAAATATAAATATTATTATTTTTAGAATTCCTTACCCTTTTTTTGAACATCTGTTATGTAACTGGGATCTCTTATTTTCATACCCTTTTGTCTCGGATCAATTATTTCAGGCAAAAAAATTAAAAAAAAATTTTTGTAACTTGGGAAAGCCATGTTTAAAAAAAAAGTATCAATCAAAATTTCTAAGTAAATAATTTTTTTTAAAATTTTATACTGAGAAATAACACATTTTTTTTGCCGAAAAGGTTTAACGGGCCCCCCTGAATTTGGTAATAATAATTATGTTTTTTTTAGTTTGTATGTGTCCCCATCTATTTCTAAATAATCTATTTTTTTTTAAAAAATAGTTTTTTAAAAATCCTATTTTCTTGCGCTGAAAGGACATTTAATTTCCACTGGGAATCCAATTTGTCTCTACCCCATCTGGAACGCACCAAAAAAGGGCCATTTTTTAAATTAATTAAATAAAGACCACAGTCAGTAATGTAAAAACCCAAAAATTTTTTCCCCAACAAACGTTTTGCTTTTATCCTCATTTTTTTTTCCCCCCGTGGCTCTAAAAAAAACTCTTTATATAAAATTTGTGTTACTGTTGAACAGCAACTGGAAAAGGGGGCGCTTTTTAAATTTTTTTCCAAAATCCGTTAATAGTTTTTTCCTATGTTGTTTCCACTCAACAGAATCGGATTGAAGGCGATTTTTTTCTTCTATCTCTTTATATTCTTCTTGGGACTTGTCAAATTTCTTTATGAATTCTGCCCTTAGTTCGTTAAATATTTCCAAATTCCCAGATCTGGTTTTTCAAATTTGCTCCATAGCTGATACACAAAAAAAAACAAAAATTATCAAATAAGTATTTAGATATTTTTTTTATATTTATTTTAAATTGAGATTCCCGATTCTTATTTGAAAAAAAGCCCCCTTAAAAAGGTATTTAAAAATGATTAATAAAATTATTTCATATCCTCAGAATATATTTTCAATTTAAAAATACAGTCTAAAGCTAAATTTCATGATTTTGGTTTAAATTTTTTGTTCTTCAGTTTAAAATAACATATAATTTTACTTTGAATTTCAGTTACTTTTAAAAAAAAAACTGGTCTTTTCCCAATTAAAATGACATATCTTTTAAAAGAAGGGTCCTGTATGTTCAATTTGAAACTTTTGGGATTGCTCAATTTGAGAATATATTTGCAATATAATCTAAATATAAAATTTTTGAAATTTTCATTTCTAGAAAGTCCACCACGATGTACTGATTGGCCCAAATCGGCGGTGCTTTTTTTTCCCGTTCATTTTTGTGATTATAGATCAAGGTGAAGGGTATAGCAAAATTTAATCGGACTTTTCTAATCCGTTGCACGTTTTTGTTTTGGGTGTTTGTACAAAATAATGGGAGTTAAAACATTTTACAACAGGGGGGATGTGATAGTGTTATTCAACCCTAGGTAAATTTACACCATTTTTTTAAAAAATTTTGTTGAAAAAAAACCAAGGGGTGGATAGATCTCAATTGTCACCAAAACAGGCATTTTTTTAAATAAACTTACCTATAGGAGCATACGTTTTTGTTTCATAACAAAAACATGTTTATATAAAATGTTAGATATTAATTTGACAAAAAAATCTACTAAGTACATTGTATAAACCATTAATATTGTTACAGGCTGGAATATGAGTACAGAGGTGATAAAATTCAGTATACCTAACAAACAATATCCCAATATCCCTACCTACATGTCTAATAAATTGTATATTTTTAGGCATTATTTTAAAAAAAAATTTTTTTTTATTTAACTATTAAAAAAATCTTAAATAAAATTTGGGAAAGGCATTGGCGCGCGTTACTTTTTTTAAAATTTGCCAACTAGGAATATGGGAAAAATGAAATTTTTTTAAAGCTATTCTAAGCAAACTGCTTTTAGTTAAGTATATTATTTTAAAACTTTGACTCCCTGTAGCCTATAAGTACCCCAAACTGCACCTTTTTAAAAAAAAATTTTACAAAAAAAATGTATAATAAAAAACATATTATGTATCTTGCTTTCATATTTTTAAAATTTTCAGATTTTACCTTTTAGTTAAATGTTTGGGAGTACCTGGGAAAAAACTGGTATACGAGGAGAAACAGTTTTTTGAATTAATTATTTTTAAAAAAACTTTGTATTGTAGTTTTCCCCCCTGTACGTATGTATAGGAGTTAATTTATTTTTAAATTAAATTTTAACATGCATTTTTTTTATATTTTTTTTTATTTATCTGTATGTTGGTATAGAAATCTGATGTTCCCACCTATTTACTTATTACAGAAAAATGTGTTGCTTAATTTTTTAAATTTTTAGCATTTCGAATGTTTTTTTTTTTTTTTAGAAAATGTCAGAGGAAGACCAGTTGCCAGAGTTGGGCCGGGGCCTTCAAAAAAATAATCCCGTTGGTTGGGCCCTTTGAATGACTGACAAAGAAAAATGGCGAACGATTTTTTTTTCGTTACGAAGTTGAGAAAAGACTGTTTCTTTTTTCCAAAAAATAGAACTTAAAGTTAATTCTTCTATAATGAAAATTATAATTTTTTTATTTAACAGATTTTTTTAAAAAACTTCAAAAATTTTTTTAATAAACGTTAAGATTTTTTTCCTTTTTTTTTTTGTAGTTTCATTAAAACCCGTTATAATTATAATGGACTTTTTTTAAAAGGAAAAAAATTTTTAAAAAAATTGAACCTTTTATTAATGTTAGCTAAACGTAATAATGGATTTTTTTCATTTTTGTAAACCTTTTTATTTTTCGTATTTCCAATTTTAATGAAAGTAATTTTTGGGTCAACAGTGTTGAGGTCATATACAACATTATTTTTTTTAAAAAATTTACTGAATACGGAAAAAAACCGGGTACGTTAAAAAAAGTGTTCAGTTATTGGGCAGCAGCTTCTCTTTTAAAAGTATTATACAGGGGGTAACAAATTCGAGGGCATGGGGATCTTAAAAACCGTAAGAGATACGAGGTTGTTTTAAAATTTAAAGGGAAAACCGCATTTCTTTACAAAAAAGCCGTTTTGTGTAATTTTTCCAAATATTCCAGAGATATACAAAAAAAAAAATTTTCTTTAAAAATTTATCTTTTTTTAACCTTTTTTTAAAACCCATTTTAAAAATTTAAAAACACATTTACATAGCCACTTTTTTTCCCCAAAAATTAGTGTTTTTTTTTTGCCATTCAACGTTTAATTTTTTGACGACCATGATTAATTTTATTTTTTTTGTGGACGCCATATTGGATTTTTTTAGTTTTGAGTTTCTTATTAAATGACCTATTCAACGAATCACACTTGCATATCAGATTTGTGGTTCGGTACTTAGCTCAAAAAATAATGAAGTGAAAGAGATCCTATAGGGGTACAAAAAAAAAATAAAGCTGATGATGGTCGTCAGAAAACGAAAAGTTGAATGGGAAATCCCAAAAAAACTAATATTTAGCGGAAAATAAAGTGGCTACGTAATGTGTTTTTTTTTAAAATTTAAAAATAGGGTTAGAAAAAAAAATTTAAAAACATTTTTTAAAATTTTTTGGTTTTTTCCCATATCTTTGGAATTTAAAAAGACACATTTTAAAAGGTTTTGTTAAAAATAAAGCCAACTTTTTAATTTAACCAAAATTCGTATTCCATGGTTTCCCAAAAACCCCATGGATACACTAATTTGTTAACCCTTAAAATTTTTTTAGTTCAAAAATGTCCCGCATATTAAAGGAAAAATTTTAAAAATTTTTAAAAATTTAAAAAGTTAATATTTTCATTTTAATAATTTCAATATCACTAAATAAAAACAAAACCTACTTATACCAAAGATTTGCTATAATAAAAACCCAAAAATTTTAAAAATTTAATTTTTGGGATATCATATTCTTAAAATACAATTGTAGGCTCAGATTTAAAGTACGATATTTTATTTTAAACATACTAACATTTCCCAATTAACTTTTCAGATTCGGGAGAATCTTCAATATAACAAAATCATATATTTATTTCTAAAGAAACTTTCGACTTATCTTTTAGCTACTGATATCTTCATTCTAAATCTTTATAGTAACAATTTGATTCAATGGCATGCATAAAAATAAACTTTCATATGTTACAAATAACGATGTGTATTTTTTTAATTTAAATAAATTTAAATGAAGATTTGAAATTCTAAAATTTAAAAACTTTATAGTTTGGGGATTTTAACAAAGCTAAGATAACCTTAAACTAATATTATTATGTTAAATTTAGTATATTTTTTTTCCGTGTATCTGGTCCGCTTGGCTTAGAAGCAAATGTAAGTTTGCGTTTACAAGACATTTTTTTTGGTCTTATATATTTTTTTTTCTCCTCTAATTTTTATATTTTTTCCTGGGCTGTCCACATAAATGTTTATAAATACTATACAGGGGTTTTTTTTGTTTTTTTTGAAACAACTGCTAAAAAACAACGTCCCTGATAGCCCCTTTCCCTCATGGTAAAATTGACCCTTTTTACCACCGACCTTCTGGGCAATTTGAGCATTAAACTGCTCAACCATGTTAATTGTTACTTTTTCTAACAGACTTCGGGAATGTCCCCAAGTATCTAACGGCATCCATTTTTTTTTCTTCTAAGTTAAACAACCGAAAATCCTTCATATGATTATCTTTATCGGGTTTTTTTTTCACAAAAATATTTTAGTTTATGACAGTCTTTATGCCCCCCAAAAATATGACAAACCCTATTAAAAACCATCTTTTTTAAATTCTAAATTTTTTTTCTTCTTCAGATATATTTTTGCTGTTTTTGTCTATATTGAATTGCTTTCATTACAGCAGTTCGGGCATCGCAAGATATTTTTATAATAATTTTTTTAAACCAGCCCCAGGAACTCCTCTTGATTTTAAAAATTTCCCCTTAATTTGGTGCAATAGTTTTTTAATAAGTGATTTATACCTCTTTTTTTGAACCGTACAATGCTCATAGGGCCTACTATCAAGAATTTTTTATAGCAGCTACTACCCCGTCTGCTATCATTTTATTGTATAAAGGTTATACATTTTAAAGGCTTGGGGGAAAACCCTTCAGCAATTATGCTAGCTTCCATAGTTGATGACAAATTTCCCATTTTTTGTAACAGGTATTTTTGGGAGTTTCCCTTTGTTCTTTTGCTCGTTGACAAACGAAACAATATTTTTTTTTTTACACCTAAATTAATTTTTTTTGGGCTCCCATAATTGCAGCAACCCCAGAAAGAAATTATAATTTCCTCCACCACGGTAGGACCGTTTCGCCCAACTACCATCAAAATACGACTGTAATCATTGGTGTGCCATTAATATCAACACTCCCCTTTCTAAAGCCTTTTTTCCTCTTCTTCAGCTGCTTCTTTCATAGATCCCCAGGCAATTTCTTCCCAGGCATCCCCTTATCTTTTTTTAAAAACTTTTTTATAAGACGTAAAACTCAAAGGAGGAATGTCCATAGCTCCTTTTGTTTTTTTGGGGGGATAACCCCCCAGCATTTATGACAGCAGTGACTGCAGAAGTGTTTATGTCAACTTTATTTGGTTTTCTGGGAAAAGTAGAAATAGTTTTGGAAAAATGCCCACATACCCATGAAAATGTTAATTTAGACTGAAAACCAAGTCAAAACCTCATTTGTAATCCTCAAAATTGAAACTAATCCAAATAGAGGGGAATGAGGGGAAAAGATTCTTTAGAGCATGGGAAAAATTGTTGAATGTAGACAACCCGGGCTCCCCCCGTGATATTTCATAAAAAAAAAAATAAACAGAAATGGGTTAAAAATAAAATTTTAAATTTTAACCTAACTATAGCAAATAAAATGTATTTGTTTCAATGACATAAAAAGTAACATTTTGGGGGAAAAAAATCCCCCCCTAGAAAATATTAAATATGGGATTGTATACAGAGATTATGACAAATACCACCTCTTTAAAAAATATTAATTTAAATTACCAAAAATTGTGGGAAAAACATTAGTCCCTTTTTTTTTTTTCTGGGGTTTTTAGGAAATTTCGTTTTCTGCACTTGAGAATCTTGTACTATTTTCAGAGCAAAAAATTAAAAAAAAAAAAAAATCCCAAGTATTTTCATCAAAAATTTTAAAGGTAAAGCACAAAATTTTTTGAAAAACAGTATTGTAGTTCTTCCCAATCCCCCTCATCTACCAGAAGAGATATATCGGGTGTATCACCTTCTTGTAGTTTCGTTTCTGATACATTTGCCATTCCTATTTTTCAGGGCTAAAAATAAAATTGTATAAAAATAACTATTTTACTAGCATTGATAAAATATATAATAAATAGAAACACTGTTTATCGTTCTTACCAATCTTCATTATTTTCCGAAAAAGGTGTATCAGATGCGGATAGCATACTTCCTGATTCTAATGATTGTTGAGAGCTTTCCTGTACTCTGATATTTCTAAAATACAAAGTAATAACATTACTATAAGTAATTTTTATAATAGCAGAACATATACAAAAATATAGTGCTTTCGGTTTACCGACCATAGTTAGTGATACGGGCCATGAAGAAAACATATGTCCCATTTTACATAATAATATGTAAGATCTATAAAATTGTTTTAGCTTGTAAAAATCACTTTGCTATAATACATTTTTTCCTATATTATAGACAAACATGTATTTTACGGTAATTGCCTCGAAAGTTGCCTCCAATCCGATTTTGACCAAATTTGGTATACGAGGGTTTTTTTGAGGCGCTGATCACGAATCTTCGGCAACGTTACGTTTTGGAGATATTCATCATCAAAGTTTAAAATCAAACTAACCTTATTTTGACTATTTCTCCTTCTTTTTGCACAGAATTTTTGATTAATACACTAAATTGGCATAAAATATTTTATAAACACCTTTTTAAAACTTGTTTTAATATTTACTTTACACCTTTTCTTTCATTTAATTGCTAACCTCCACTTTCAAACGACGCTTACGCCGCAACTTACGACCTTTAACACTAAAACTTCACAATTTAATGAAAAAAAGTGAAATTAAATAAAAAAAAAGCAATTTTTTTTAAGGTGTTTATGAAATATTGTGTATTAATTTAGTGTAAAAATGATAAATTGTGTGCAAAAACAAGAGGGAATATAGTGAAAATAAGGTTTGTTTGATTTTCAACTTTGATGATGAATATCTCGAAAACGAAACGTTACCGAAAAAAAATTTTCTTTATATTCGTTATCAGCGCCCAAAAAAAAATCCATATACCAAATTTAGTTAAAATCGGGAAAAAACGGCAACTTTCGAGACAATTACCTATTTTACTTATATACGTCTACTTCTCCTGGTTTTCTGAGACCTTTAAAATGCTTTTAGTGGTGCAGGGTAGTCCAACACGACGAGCTCTAAAAAATTATTTTAGTTATTTAAAGAAGAAACCTATTTTATAAAAAAACTTACTCATTGTATTTTAAAATATTTCTCTGCTTTTTTCGTCGTTTGCTTAAGAATAATCTGGCCTTGGATTCCTTTTTTTTTTTTCGGGTTCCATACTTATAATCCAAACTACAAATTTAATTAAATTTCGATATAAATTTAAACTACATATATTTTTTTTATGTTTCAAAAAAAAAAAACGTTTAACATTTTGTATTATGTATGATTAGTCGTTTGAAAACGCCAGTCAATTTTTAAAAAACGTCAAAATTTAAACAATTTAGGTGTTTAATTGTTATGAACCAATATTTCTCGAAAATAGAGCGCTTTGGCTCTGCTTTCAGTCCAGTAAATAAAGGGACAAACCTGAAAATAAATCTGTACAGTTTTTCCTTGTGGCGCACTTATTAGGTCTTTGGGGATGCTTTCGAGCGAAAAAAAAATTATCAACATTAACAGGTGGAAAAGGGCTGAAAATGGCCCCTCAAGGCCCGAAAATGGGTTTCCCGCTAATATCTGCCAAAATATGCGAATTGGAGAATTTTTGTTTAGACAAAAAATGATTTTGCCTTGTAAGCGGGCGGACGAATTGTTTCATTACTCGGGCAATAATGTACATTTTTACTTATTCGAAGTTCATCGGAATGGGAAAACCCGTACCTATCATTGCATATTACTTTGGGTCCATTCTGATTTTTTAGAATATTAAAAAAAGCTGTCAAAAGTTTTTTTCATAACAAATTAATTTATTGATATTTTTGGAAAAAATGGTTTGTTATTAACATTTCTTTATTATAATGAGACCTTAGCGAGTGTTCAATGATCCCAGAAAATTTCCTTTACCATCTTTCTTGCGTTTTGATAAAAAAATTGTTTTGCTCATCTACATTTTTTAACCGTTTCCGGAGGTCTACAAAATCTGTCCAGTGTAGAATGTTATGGATTTTTGGACGGCCGTTTCTGCGAAAAATATTGGTGTTGCAAAAAAATGGTGAGGATTATTTTTGTAGATTTCAAGGTGATGTTTATTTTTGTCTGAACAAAAATTCTTTTACTCTCATATTTTGGCAGATATTCGCGGAAAACTCATTTTTTGGGACTTAGGGGTCCATTTTCAGCGGGTTCCCACGTTGGAATCGTGATAAACTTTTTCTCGCTCGAAAGCATCCGCAAAGACCTAAAAATTGCGCCACAAGTGAAAACTGT
The DNA here is from genome assembly GCA_019359885.1 of Listronotus oregonensis. Taxonomy (NCBI): domain Eukaryota; kingdom Metazoa; phylum Arthropoda; class Insecta; order Coleoptera; family Curculionidae; genus Listronotus; species Listronotus oregonensis. The sequence continues at coordinate 8,653 of JAHBCN010022756.1, forward strand.
ACAGATTTATTTGCATTTAATTGTCATTACGACTTATTTGGACTGAGTTCGAAAACGATTTAATTTACGGACTAAACTGACTCTGTAAAATAGCCATCCGAAAAAAATTAAGTATCCACCATGAAAAAATCTTTTTGCAAAAAGAAATCTCAAAACTGTCCCATTTTGTTAAAAGATATGCTGACATAAGAAAATAAAGGTCAAAATAGAAATACCGGACAAAATAGATATACCGGACAAATAAGAACCTCCTTTATTTTAGAATTGTTTTTTTTTCTTTTTTTTTCTGGGGACAATCCAAGTAGGCTTAAGTACCATCGTACCGTGAGTGTCTGAAATGAAGTAAGTTTTTTTGATATAAAACTTAATGACACTATAGGAATAAAGCAGTATAGAAGTGAAAGGTTCGGGGTTTCGCCAAATTCTGCAAAGGGAGCAATTATATGCGATTATTCTTCAGGGCAGAAGCCGAGAAAATTCCTATAAAATCGCGCAGACCTTAGTTTATCGGTGGGCAAGTGAAAGAATCTTTTTTGTGAAATGGGGGTAATTAATAGGGGGGCCGGCTCTTGTACGGATGGAAACAAGAATGGTAAATGGTGCCTAAGAAGATTTGGAATACATACAGAGTGTACAGATTAGAATCGGAAACAAAGTTTCTGGCTTAAAAGAAAGCCAATATATTTTAAAAAATATATTGGCGTGTTAACAAAATTAAATTATTCTTTATTCTGCAGAACATATGTGGGCGAAGAGAACTGGTAGGCTTTTTCCGCAAAAACGAACATGATTTTTTCTTTGTGGTATTAGGTACATCAAACAAGATTTTTGGTGCCTCAGCCCAAAATTAATTTAAAACTGGCTAAAGAAATTAAATATTTGGACGAATTCTATCTTTATTGTTGAAGAGGAATGAACGTTAATGTGAAGAAGTCATAATGTGCCGATACTTCGATTGGAGATACCCAAGCATTTATTTGGTGGATGATAGAAAACTGACAATCTGCTGTTACAGATATACGTGAATTAGAAAAAAAAACAGATATCTAAGTGCAAAGTTAGGGTGAAAAACTATAAAAAGTAAATTTGTTTAAAGGAGTATTCTGCCAGACCGGATTAAAAACCTTAAAGATAAGTTTTAAATAACTATTGAAACTGTAAAAAATATGCACGTATACAGTGTGTCTACGTAAGTTTTGGTTATGGTAAGTTTTTCATATGCCGCCAGCATATGGAAAACTGATTTAATGTCAAATTTACGAAAAAAAGTTATTCTTTATAAAAAGTTCCGCATGTTTCAAAACGTTAAATGCAACCATCAGATGTCAAAATGAATCAGTCGTATACAAGGCCTGTCACAAATGTGTTTTTTGCTTTCGAGTAGCGTACCTTTACTTTTAACCTAATAAAAATAAAGAAAAGATGTTTAGAATTAACTTTTAAATATTCCACATTGTTTATTTACATAAAAAATATTTTTTTGACATTTTTTTTACGATAATGTTAAAAATTTAAATTTTCCCGTTAATTTATAACTAATGTAAATAAACAATGTTAAATATTTTAAAGTTTTTTTTAAACATCCTTTCTTTATACTATTTTTCGATATCCTAAAAGTAAGAGTACAGGGTTTTCCCGTATAATTGCGCACCCCTTTAAAATCTTTATTTTTATAGATAGAAAAAAATAGTTTATATGAAAGTTGCAGGATTTTTCATAAGATTTTCATGGTGTAAGACAGAAAAACAAATGATGATCGGAAAATTAACAAATCACTATCAACTTCGTTATTTTATATGGAACACCCTGTATATGATTGAAAATTCAAATTCTGCTAATCTTCACTTTAATATATATATATATATATATATATATATATATATATATATATATATATATATATATATATATATATATATATATATATATATATATATATATATATATATATATATATATATATATATATATATATATATATATATATATATATATATATATATATATATATATATATATATATATATATATATATATATATATATATATATATATAACTTATCTATGTTCGGATAAACGAGTTCAAGTTATTTGAATTTAAAATCTGTTCTTATAAGCCATAGTTAGCCATGGATACAACCCAAAATGACAAAAATTGACAGAAGTCAATTTTTGTTTGGTTTAAAACAAACCATGGCTAACGCGACTAACTTTTCCAAACTTTGGGTTGTATCCATGGCTAACTATGGCTTATAAGAACAGATTTTAAATTCAAATAACTTGCAACTCGTTTATCCGAACATAGAAAAAGTTATATATTTGAAAGAGGAAGATTGCAAATTTGAATGTTCAATCATATAAAGTGTTAAAATAAAGAAGTTGATAGTGATTTTCCATCATTTTTTTTCTTACACCATGAAAAATCTTCATGAAAAATCCTGCCTTTCATATAAACTATTTTCTATCTATAAAATAAAGATTTTAAAGGGTGCCATTTTGGAAAACCTGTTCTTTACTTTGGAGCAAAAAACACATTTTTTTACAAATCTCTAATGGTTGCATTTAAGGTTTTGGGCAATACAGAATAAGTTTTTTCGTAAACTTAATAATAAAAAAGTTTCCCGTATGACGCCAGCTTACGTAGAAACACTGCATAAATGTTATCTTTTATACTGACCTTATAATATTTTTATACATTTTAAATAATAAAATCCAATAGCTTACTTACCCGTAATAAACAATTTTATAAATTTATACTACTTATTACTAGAATAAAAAAAGATTCATTTCATTAAAAAAAAAACAGCAACGCACACCAATTTTTTGGACAGAAGACAAAATAAATATTTTAACTCGTTATCTACTGCTGTAAATCGAACTAATTTATTGCATCCAGTTCGTCGCTCATCGCCCAAACTGCACAAAAAAACATTAAATAAAATTAAAAATATGAATTTTATTTTTTTTGGAAAAACCCACCCCCTTTTTTCATTTTTCCAACGTATTGTCGGCATGCCGACGAAAAGGGGAAAATTTAAAACCCTTATACAAATATTATTACTTTTCCCTAACCAGTTTTTGGGTTTTTTGTATGTTAAAAACTATTTATTAATTTTTTTTAAAAAAATATTTGTAAAAAGGGGGATCGTCTGATTTAACGCGGAAAAAGGACAAACAAATTTTATTTATTAGAAATATAAAATTGTAGATAGTTTTAAATTTAAATTTTTTATAAATTTTTTAAAATTTCCTTAAATATTTCCACAAAAACTATTAAACATCGACACACTAATTGGCAGTTCTGTATAAGGGAAAAATATAAAATTGCGAAATTATTTTAGTTGTAAAAATTTCTTGTAAAAAGTATGTAAAAATTTTAAATTTTAGGGTTAACGCTAACAAACCTGGTGCAAAAAATTAAATTTTTTTAGCCTCTTTAAATAGAAGAATCTCACTGCTTAACAGGTTTTTTTTCACTATTTTATAAAAAAAAAAATAAAATTATATAGGCCAAGTAAAAAGGTGTTACAAAAAAGGCGTAAAAATAATATATAATATCTTTCAATACCCCAAATTTTTGTATCCCAAAATTTAAATTGTCCTTAGAATTATCGGCAAGAAATTAGTAACATAAATAATGGCTTTATTACAAGACGATATATCACAAGTTTTTGATAGACATGAAGTTAATGCTAAAAAAATAAAATACAGTTAGCTGTTTTAACTCCGACCCTGTTCTATATAACTCCGCCCTGAACCAACTATGAGTGGCATATTGATGAATTTAAATTATTTTACAAAGCGCTGCAAAGGTTTCGAAGTTATCATAAAATTTGGCCAAAATTTTGTTAAATCCTTTAAATTTGGTATGGTTAGAAAACTAAAACTTTTAAACTGTGTCGGGGCTGTAATGAATTTTTGATGTAAATCTTTATAACTGAGAAAACAATTTATAAACTTTAGCTATTTTAATAACAAATATTTAAAAAAATTTGGGGCACTAAGGGCAAAATTTAAAAATTAAACACAGACCCCAGCAAAAAAAAGAGGACTTTTTGATTTTTTTTCTTTGGGGGTGATAGATTTAACCGTCTTCAAAATATCGCGAAAATGGATACGAAAATGGCCCGCCGAAATGGGTTCATTTTTGGCGCGTAAATAGATTTTTAATATGAGTGAAATATTAATTTTTTCAGACCCTATGTGTTTTATAATGGTGTAACAAATAAGTGAAAAAAAAATATATTAAAATATTGCTGTTTAAAAATGGAGCTAAAGTTCATCGAAACCTTAAATAACATATCTTACCTCATAATTTTTTCACAGTAATGTGGAAAAATAAGAACGCAAATTTAAAACAGTCAACACTTTAAACTTACAAAACCC
>JAHBCN010022757.1:0-13112 GCA_019359885.1 Listronotus oregonensis
GCTAAAAACAACAACAAAAAAAGAACATTCAAACCGAATCAAACACAAAAAGATTTTTAACACAAAATATTAGTTACTCCTCTGGGGTCAAGAAGACCTGGAGCGGTGGATCGTATAAATTAAAATACATATATGTATATAAACAATTACAACACATAATTTTTTTTATTTTTTATGTCACTATTTAAAAAATCAACAAACAGTCTAACAGATATTAGTAAACACGAAAAGGACGTGCCTTTAAGAAATATAAATCACCGACTGAAAGGTGCAGCGATCAACTGATATTTTTTTATAAAAAATTTTTTAAATAGTTTAAATTCACCAAATAGTATTAATTATTATTATTTTTCTTTTTTTTATGCCTGATTATATGTATGACAATCAAATGAAAATAAATAGGTAGTAATTTGTTTTTTTTTTATATCTATATATGTGTGGATATGTTTTTTTTTGTCTTTATTTTTAAAGGTTAGAAAATATTTCAGATATTGAAAAAGTTAAGTGACCACCTCCGAAAAATATGTATGGTTTAGTTTTCAGAGGAGAAAGAAAACTGTTTTAGTTTATAAAAAGCAGGAACTTTAAGAGTTTTTGTAATGTTTTGTGATAGTAAATACTATAAATTGAGCTTAAACCCTCTACATTTTTTTGTTGTTCATACAATTATTGCATTTAAAAATATAACACATTTCTAGAAAATTTCTTTTAAAAGTATTGTTGTCATTGTCCAATGATTTGGCTTCATTAAAAAGTATTCTGTGATCTAAATTATTATTTTTGTGGTTTGTGTTTACAATCACTTTTATGTAAGGTTAGTCTTTTTGATAGTTTTTGAGAAGTTTGTCCAATATATATTTGGTCACAATCATTACACTTTATAGCATAAACCATGTTAGATCGATGCATTTCATTTGTTTTATCTTTAAGTTTGGTATAGAAAGAGCCCAGTTTTTTACCATTTAGTTCCACAGATACATTGAGACCCTTAAATAAATCAGAAATACAAGGAGTCACCCCCCTCAATATATTGTAACTTGAACCATCTTTTTGGCTCGTCGCTAGGGGTATATTTCTTAAAGGCACGTCCTTTTCTAGTTTTTAATGTTTTTGCATTTTAACGTGTGTTTTGATTTTCGTTGTTTTTTTGAATTTTTAAAAAAATTTTTTAAAAATGTTAGTTGAGTGACATTAATGTTTTTCCATTCCAGTGTTTTCCTAATCGTAGAGGATTAACTATATATATATATATATATATATATATATATATATATATATATATATATATATATATATATATATATATATATATATATATATATATATATAATAAATAATAATTAATATAAATAAATATATATATATATATATATATATATATATATATATATATATATATATATATATATATATATATATATATATATATATATATATATATATATATATATATAATATATTCAAGGCAGTGGAAAAATTTGGTGTCAAATTTGCAATAGATCCAAACGGCGACCATTCACTTAAAAGACTTCAGTCTAAAGCCTTAAGAACTGCAGTTAAAAGAGCAGAACAGCAGATGCTCTCCTCTACACATTAATAAGAAGCGCAACACGAAGTATTTTACCGAAACATAGAAAAATTCAATATATCTTGAAACCTCACGTTTGGGTTTTTAAAATCTGCGAGCTGAAGTCTGAGTCCGAGGGTTTCCTACTAGCATTCCAGGATGGGGTGATAAACACATTGGTCTACCGAAGTCAGTTTTCTAAAATTCCTGATACTGCTTGTCGAGCCTGTCCAGCCTGTCGACAGCTACCCAAAACATTTATGTACTTATTTTCAGCTTGTCCAGTATATGCTGTTAGTGGTTACGTCCACTGGCATAACGATGCGCTTCGGGTACTTTATTATCATCTCAGATGTTATTACGTCATAGATGAAATTCCAATTATGCCATTTGCTCCCAGCGATATCGGGGCAGTAGTGGAAAATGACAACTGACGTATATATTGGAATTAAGCATTCCCAACTACGCATCAAAGTCGCTTGAATAAACTTGATATCGTTTTTTTTGATAAAAGGAATAACTCTATGTATGTCATTGAGTTCTCCGCCCCAGCTGAAACTAACATCGATACAAAGGAACGGGAGAAACGAGCCAAATATCAGGATCTACTTGGCGAACTTCGGAGGCTCTGTCGGGAGTTTAACGTACGATTGGTCGTCCTGATTGTCGGCGTTTTGGGGGGCATAAAGGAAAATGTGTTGGGGGAGCTGAAGTGTATTCCCGCATGTCAACATTCACCCGAACAACTGATAATGAAAATGCAGAAATCTGTTGTCCTTGGGTCCCATCGTTTACTGAGGCAAATGAATTTGGCCGAAGCTCACTGACCGAGCGGACGCGAGGGGTGGTCTTCGATACGGATGGCCTTCCGCATGACGCCCTATGGGGTCGGAGCCATGGGATACGTCATGTCGGATCATTCTAAATAATAATAAAGATCTAAGGACAGAACCCTGAGAAACACTACAATTTATATTTTACATACCATTATTTAAAGTACAATTTGTGATCTTCCTAAAAGATATGCCTTAAACCAATTTAAAGAAACAATAGCCTAAAGTGAAAACTATGTTTAATTGTACCTAATTTTTATTTAAAAATAAATATTGGCAATTTATCTATAAACTGACAACATTATAAAGGCTTTTGCATGTAAATTTGTCTATTATTCCTTTCCCTGCATCCTGTATAGTAAGCAATTTCTCAATACAGTATTTAATGGTTTTTCCAAGTTAATTTATCTTATCATCTTCAACCGCAAGAGAATTGATGTGTATTAACAATTTATGTGACTATATACCAAAGCAAACGACCAACCATTCAATTCCCATATAGTACAGACTAAGAGAACATTTAAACGTATTTACGAGGTACATCACATTAACTTGAAACAAGTAGTACGATTACCCTAATGTCGTGCCTTATAAGCAAAATAATAAAGAACGTGATGATTGTAGTTTTTAGAGAAACGACTCTTTTAAACGGGTTCTTTACTTGGACATCTCGACTGGCCGTCGTAAGTTTTTATTGCTTGAAAAACGGACCACAGGTATATTTATTAAGACAATTGCTGTTTTAATTCGAAAAGAACAAATGATTTTACAGAGTGGCTCGTTTATACCGGGTGTTGCGTCGCCGAGCGGAACATAGGAAATCCCATGTAAATTTTAAGGGGGTCAATTATTGGCTCCCTGTACATTTTACAGAAAAAATGTAAGATAACTTTTTGAAAAGACCAATCTGACAAGCCCTCGTGCCAAGTTTTAAAAAAATTTAATAAGCGAATCTTGAATTATTCAATTAAATGTAATTGCAAAATTACCAAATTTTCGGTTCAGGTAAAACCAAACAGACACCAGTAAAATGAATATTGTCCCTGACATAAGGAAAAGTGTCAATAAATCAGTGACAGTCGGTATTTGAAAAAAAAAATTTTTTAATGGACAAAAAGTATCTATAATTAAGTGGCTTTATGCGGAAAACAATTTAAGAGCAGTATTTGGAATGTTTTCAGTTTATTTCCCCACCAAGCCCATTCCTTTCATTTCCACTATTAAAAATTGTCAGTAAGTTCAAGTTCAAAGGTACTGTAATAAATAATTGTACATGTTTAACTCAGGATATCGAAAATAGAGCCGAAGAAAGAGAAACAGATATCCTAATATTATACTGAGTGTGGAGGAAAACAAAATGGTTAGTACGAGGGTTCTTTGGCAAGTGGTAAATAAACATCATACAACGGTGAAAGTGTTAGACAATGTTATCTTTTTAATAACACTTAAATCTTGGACTTCCATTGTCTTTATTTGTTATTTGTTACACAACGTTTCGGTTAGTGATGTATCTCCAACCGTTTTCAGTTGATAACTGACCAGTTTAGCCATTTATAAAAGTGTAAAATTTGAGAATCTAAACCAGCTACAAAACGCTATTTCGTTAGAATGTAATAAAATTTCGCAATATTAACTTTGCAACGTTAGAAATGAATTTTATAATCGGTTGGGATATTGTTAAGCTGTTATACTTCAGTCGTAAGAGGTTTTTTCCTCTAACCGATACCAAAGTTGATGAAATTTGGCATACTAGTAGATTTTAAGGCGAAAAATCGAAAAATAAACAAATCCTTGCTGAGAAGTGTCGGAAAGAGGGTGAAACTACCCCCTAAACTTTTGAACGCATTTTTATTCATGAATGGATAGTTTTTTCTTAAAAATAACACTGCCATTCGAAAAAACGGAAAATTTTACGTTAGAAATGACTATTCACACATCATAAATATTTTTGTTCCAAGTTTGAAAAAGTTTCATCCCTAAAGACTCGCGAAAGGGCGCGAAATTGATTATTCAAAAATTTTCTGACAGTTTTCGTACTAAAGTTGAATTTTTGCTATAACGAGGAAAAATCTCGTTGGGAGTAATATACCAAACGAAAGAACAAGTCTGAACCTTCATCTCTTGCACAGTTATACTACCAAATTCGTTAACATATATAAATAATCTTATTGCAACAGTAAGACATGGTCAATTACCCTTTATTTTAATCTTACATACTTGTAGCTGGAAAATTATAGCAACTTAAGGGTCAGATATATTTTTCGAGTTATGTGTTTCTTATTTCTACTTTTTGGCTAGATAGGATTTATTTTTTCTTTGTGTTATGAGCTTTGCAAGTTGTGAATTTTTTTGATCCTCTCATCCTGTTAATTAACAAATCATTTTTCAAGCATTGTACGCATTATAAGCACCATGTAAACAGTATTATTTTAAAGGGGAGGGTTAGATCTTTAGGAAAATATGTCTACATTTTTCAATATACTCAAGAAATTCAAATAATTCGAGGTAGAACAATAATTTGTAAGAAATCGTATCATCACGAAAAATGACACGAAATATCGGCCAGAGTGGTCTCGAAATTTTTCCCTTATACTTTTCTGAAAGAGCAAGGACCCAGCTTTAAAATGCATGTACTTGAATTTCCCAGGATGCTCCTGGAACAGCTATTTCAACTTGAAATATCGGGTAAATCTTAAAAAAAAGCACATTTGCGTAGCTTTCTTGAGCCCTCTGGTGAGTTTACGAAAAACTTATTTTTACTATTATTACTGTCACGCTGATTAAAGTTGTCACGGAATGACAAAAAATATACAGAGGTGAAAAACTTTTACAGAGCCACAAGTAAAAAGTTTATCTGCCTTGAGGACAATCTAATGGTGAGTAAATGAAGTTGTTTATTTGCATTGTATACTTACAAGGAGACGACACGGCCTTGGAGTCGGCGATTTGGTCTAATTTTTTTGTGGCTATAGAGTGCTCTTAGTACGTATATTACAATAATAAAAAATTAATGCGCGCTATTGAGAAAATTCGACAAAAAAAAATACATTTTTTTGTATAGCATATCTACTTAAAATGTAATATCGCTAATTAGCTCGCTAAAATTAGTTGAACCGCTGCGTGGCTCAGGCAGCAGCGTTCGAAACTTTTAACCCGAAGGTTTCGGGTTCGATTTCTCCATGCCTTTTAATAAGTAAATAATTATTTTAAATGTTATCAATTTTTACAATACTTTTTAAATCTATTTATTTTAATTTTTGTAATTAAATAATTCTAACATTAGTTTATACATATAAAAAATTATGCTCAGCGACTGCGAAAGCTTATAAGGAATATATTTGCATGGTTTTATATCACTTTTTGTTGAAACAATGTATAATTGTTTAGAAAGTTATGAATTTTTCATTACTACAAGCTGTGAGCCGGAAGATCGCAATTACAAGTTACTTTTTGCTTATCTATATCGGGCTAACTTTGAGCCCCAAATGGACCAATTTGCAACATAAAATTGTTAATAACAATTGACCATCAACTTTCTAGGTTGTAGAAACTCGAAAATCGAGATCAGCTACCAAAAAAAAGTATAGAATTTCAACTTGAGATCTCAAAAATCTATGAAATACAAGCAGCGCCGTACGTATTGACGCTCCCTGCCTCCTCACTAGCTACGAGCCTGGTCACAACTCAGGAATACATCATGTTGTTCCTTTATCGCACTTGTAAAGTCCACTGCAAGGGGGATAAGGTTCCTTTTCCCGTTATTTCTGCTTTTAAAGGAAATTACACATTTTTCCATGTTTAAGGCTGGTTTTCACCCCCTTTCCGATACCCCTGAGCAAGGACTTTGGTATTTTCGGTTTCCGAGTACCAAACACTACATCTCTACCAAATTTCATCAACTTTGGACTCGGTTAGAGGTAGGGGGTATTTTTTCCTCTAACGACTGGAGTATTAATGAGGGGTTGTTTGAACATTTGATTAACTCATGCTTTTATTTAATTATCTATTATTTTTAAAAAAGTTGCTGTATTTTATTTTATTTAATTTTTCCACACCTAGTAAAATATTAGGAGTTCAATTCTCTCTTTTTCGGATCTATTTTCGATGTTCCAAGTTAAACATTTGCGATTATTTATTGCGATGGCTTTGGACTCGAATTTACCGACAATACGTTTAATGGCTGAAATGGACCAGATAGGGGGGGACGGGAAAATAAATTAAACATATTTCAGATACTACTATTGGTATAATTACATTTTAGAATGATAAAATTATTTTTTTAATGATCGATAGTAATAATTATTTATTAGTTAAACTTAATTGTTACATTAAATAAAATGTTTAATAAAAAAATAATGTAACCTGTTTTTGACTTTGAATGTAATGGTTGTGAGATTAACGAAACGAAAAAAAAACATTTCTTGTATTCCGCTGTACGTCAGATTAGACAAAGCCCTATAATAAATTGTTTGCTGGTGGCTGGTGTCTGTTTAGTTTTACCTGAACCGAAAATTTGGCAATTACATTTAATTAAATAATTCAAGATTCGCTTATTAAATTTTTTTGAAACTTGGCACGAGGGTTTGTTAGGTTGGTCTCTTTAAAAAGTTATCCTACATTTTTTCTGTAACAATAATTAATCCCCTTAAAATTTACATGGGATTTCCTATGTTCCGCTTGGCGACGCACCACCCGGTAAAAGGTCAAAGTTGCAAAAGTTTTTGATTTTTGCAAATTTTTTAAAAATAGAACGGTTAGTTTAAAAAAAAATCTTACACTTTTTCTCCTAAAATTCACAATTTCTGAGGAAGAGCGATTTAAAAATTTATTAAAATTTTATTCTCCATACTATGCTCAAGTTTCCTCGCCACCTGTGAGGTAGTGTACTTGACGCGTTTTTTTCAACATGGTTTTCCCAGTAGGCCTACTCCACTGTCTATTTTATGAAATTCTAGTGGAATAAAAGGTCTTTTCATTCAATATCTTCTTCTTCATCATCTTCTTCTTTTTCTTCCTTTCTCTCTCCATCTTCTTCTTTTTCTTTCTGAGTCGAAGTAAATTGTTTAAACAATGATACCTCAGTTGTTTCGTTGTTGATGTAAGGAACTTCTTTTGTGGAAGATTTAACATTTGAACACGACTGGCTTTGACAACTGGTGCCTGCTGGTGAACAAAATAAACCAACTTTTTTGCAGCCGCATTCCGAATTGCACCCCTTTTTGCAGTTGCAAAAAATAGTATTAAGGAGCTTCTCTGGTGCAGGTGGAAGTAGTGTGTGGATTGGTTCCAATACATTATCAATAAGCTTCCAACCTCATTCTTCTATGTTCAGTTGATTACCAAGACATACTAGAATCTAAAATTACCTGATAAAAATGTTGTTGAGCAGAAGCCTAGTTTGGAGGAAGACAAGCTTATTGCACAGGTTTTTTATTTCGAGTTAGTTTTCCAAAAGATAAGTAACTTAACTTATCTATGCAAGTAACTTTTTTGGAGCTCCATATACTGTAAGAAGAAATCGAATTCCGTGGGTAATTATAGTTTCTAAAGTAAAGTTCATATCTTTAAAAACTTTAGCAGATGTAACTAAGTCTTGTGTTTTAAATAATTTAAAAGCTGTTGTTTTTCTCTTCCGGAACATTGCAAAGGTTGTATCACAGCCAGTCATAACATGTAAAAATGAAATGTGATTTTTACATTTAGGATAAGCCGATAAACTCGAATTTGATAATATTTGGGATGGTTGTTGAGCCATGCCTGGTTTTAAAAAATAAATGATTTTTTCAATTGGAGTTCGAGTGATAAGTTATACAACAGATCAACATCTTCACAAACAACAACATTTACACCAGTTGGATTAAATTGATTAGTTGCAGTTTCTATGAGTACATCAGCGTCATTGTCAGCTTGCTTGACTGAAATATATTTAGCGGTAAATTTCTTTAGCATTGTAATGGACCGAGACTTATTATGAATGTTTGACAAGAATTGCTGTTGGCTGGTTGGGACTATCATAAATTGGTCCAATGATATATATAGGTAACGTAGTCATGCACAGTATAGGGAATAAAACTTTATTAAACGTTTATGTGAATTTTCAGATTTTTTTGGGAATTTACGTAAGGGTACCCCTATTTTTCGGGCAAACGTGACCATAGTTTTGCTGACGATAGTACCCTCCACTCTAGTATTCAATTTCTTAAGCCACCGTGTAATCCTGATTTCGAAAACAAGCGCAGGTCAATGCAGATATCTCTTTCACAAGACCTCAAACTTATCTTGGATTGAGGCGCCAAAAATCTTGTTCAGTTTAATGCCTCGAAAACACAGTCATGTTCCCTGTCTCGAAAAAAGTCTGCAAATGCTCATCCCTACTATGACGGCCAAGTTCTGCAGAACAAAGAGTCGTTTAATCTTGTCGGCGTTACTTTTGAGAATAACCTTAACTGGCACAAACACATTTTATCCATAGCTTCGGCAGCTTCAAAAAAGTTTGGATTATCTTCGAGCCAGAAAATATTTCTCTTCTTCCAATTTGTACACTTTGTATGTATCCCAAATCAGATCCTCTTAGAATATTGTTCTCATGTCTGGGGAATGGCGTCCCCTACAACACTTAGCATTCTGGACTCCATTCAAAGAAGAGCCGTTCGTCTTATTAATGATCCAACGCTCACAGAAAGGCTTCCTCTTCTTGCCCACCGTCGAGCTGTAGGGGATCTGTCGCTCTTCTATAGGTATTTTCACGGCTTCTGCTCGGAGGAGTTGGCCAGTATAATTCCTTCTCTGGCAGCTCTCAACAGAGCAACACGTCGTGCAACTTTTATGCATCCTTTTACAGTTCAGTTAGAGAGGCCCCGAACTTCCCGCTTTCTTTGTTCCTTCATCCCTAGAGTGTCAAGACTATGGAACCTGCTGCCCGCAGAAGTTTTTCCTTCTCCTCCCAATTTTCAAAAATTTAAGTCCTGTGTGAACAAACTCCCTCTCATCACACTGAAGACACCCACGGTACGTTAGTACTTGGGCATCAGCCTTCGTGGACTGTCCCAAGATAAAAAATAAAAAAATAATAAAAAAATAAATTTGCAAATAAACTATTCATTATAAATATTTTATTTCATTTTAGTGAAATTATAAAAGGATATTTTTAGGCTCCTAATATATCTTTATATAAACCTGTTAATCTTTTTCTAATGTTATTTCAAACCGTAATTTTCTGAATAATATCTCGTTATGGGATCCTTTGTTCTAAAACATAATTTTCATAGTTGTCCATGAATATTTAATAGTCCAAAAAAGGGGGGAAACCAAATTGCTGAATAATAAATAAATGAAAATTTTTGATTGAGGACAAATGTCGATTTATAAGCGATATCTAATGGTTTTACCACTTCCATTTGTTTATTATTAAGATATGGTTAAATTAGAATTGATTTATTTATTTATATAAAGGGTGATTCATGAGAAAATGTTAATACTTTAGGTACGTAGTCAGGGTCCAAAAATAAACATGAAACTCTATACAAATATGGGTCCGCAAGGCCTTCGTTTCGAGATACAGGGTGTTTACCACGGAGCTGACATGTGTAGTGATGAGCGAGACCAAGACCAAGACCGCCTTCTCGCTTGCAAGACCAAGACCAAGACCGGGGTATGCAAGACCAAGACCAAGACCAAGAGAGGGTGCAAGACTAGCAAGACCAAGACCAACCTGCAAGACTCTTGCACTTTTGTTATTTTTTTAATTATAATATTCAATTTTTATATTCAATATACAGAGTTATTTCATACAGACATGACAAAAAATGTGTCGAGAACTGCCTAAAAAGGCAATTATTTTATGAGTAACAGGTTTTTTCAATAAAATAATAATTAAATCGATCACTTCGTTTTTTAATAAAATTATCTAAAAACGATAACTAGTAGATTCAGTAACATGTTTCAACAATAATAAGATTGTGACTCAATGGTCCGATAAATCTCCAAAACCGTTTACGACAGGGAAAAACTAAAAGTACAAAAGTTATAGAAGCTGAAAATTACTTACCTATTCCTAATGTTTTTTTTAATTAGGTATCCAGTGATGCCACTTACTGGATCAAAAATTTCCAAAATCCAGGAAAACATTATTTTTGTGTCACACTGTAAGAAGTGGCATCATTAGATTGCTCCTTTAAACTAAGATATAAATGTAAAAGTGATGGTTTAATAAAAAATATATTTGTCATTTTATATAGGAATACTTTTGATATAAATGGATTTTAAATTTCACTTCCGGTTTAGACGGAAAACTCAAAACAATGCCAAAATTATAATGATGACGTCATTTTTGTCAAAACCGAAAATAATATATAAAAAACTATCTACGTCGACATTGCACCTATATGACAGTTTAAGAATTTCCAGCATAACATACAGGGAAGCTGTTTTTTTAATGAATTTTTTGCTTTAATTTCCTATTTTAGGTTAAAGCTAAAAATGAGAAAGTTTTCTTGAGTGGTAGTGGATTTTTTGGAAAATTTTGAAATAGAAAATAATTTTACATTTACGACCTTTTTTCTATAATTTTTGTATATTCAGTTTTTTACCTTTATGAATGGTTTCGGATATATCGATCTTTGTCGCACTATCGAGCCACCTTGTATATGCAGAATGTTTATAAAGTATTTGTACAAACTTTGTACGGCAAATGTTTGACTAATTTAAACATAGAAAGTTTATTTGAACTGAAAAGCTTTCTAAATACCTTTTTTTTGAATTAGAAACCAATGTTAACATATTATTATGAGAATCATTTTCATGGAAATTTCACATCTGGTTGAAATTAAAAGTTTTTTTTTCTGCCCTCAGAGTACTCAGTATTGAATTAAATATATATATATAGTATATATATATATATATATATATATATATATATATATATATATATATATATATATATATATATATATATAAAAAAATATATATATATATATATATATATATATATATATATATATATTTATATGCTTCTTCAAAGAAAATTTAAATATTTCCTATCACTAAAATGAAGCGCTATAAATAAATAAACCCCTACATTTAAAATATTCTTTTTAATCAAATAATTTAAATGTACATGTAAGGTTAAAATTGGTATATTTTAAAATTTTAAAGCAAAAAATATAGTCTCCATCTTTATTTATTTGCAAGTATTAAAAAAATATATAATTTGTTTAAGATTGCTTAGTTTAAATTATTACTACCAAAAAAAAACAAGACCAGCAAGACTCTTGCAGCAATACCAAGACCGGGTGGTGCAAGACCAAGACCAAGACCTTTTGGGCTTGCAAGACCGACCAAGAGGACTTGAAGACCAAGCCAAGACCAAGACCAAGACTAGCCCGGTCTTGGTCTTGGTCTTGCTTTGCTCATCACTAGACATGTGCTTAAAAGTAAATGGTGGAATTTATAAAAATTATAAAACCTAAAATTCTATGTTTTGCTGAACATAATTAAAAAACAATAATTTTATTAAAAATTAAAATACATTACAAATAAATAAAATCAGATTAGTGGTAATTTTTTTAAATCCAAATATCTCGAAAACGGTTGCTCATATCATCTTTTATCAGGTATACCTTTTTGACGTAAAAATGACAAGACAATTATTTAATTTTACTTTAAAATGTAATACAGGGCCGTACCAAAAAGTTGTAATTGTTTAAAATAGTAAAAAAAACGTGTAGGTGCCCTACAAGTAAGAGCCGTACTAAGATTAGGTTCGAATCCGTCATACCAAAAAACCTCCGGATACCAATTGTTACCTCAATATTTACATTATTATAGATTTAATTTAAGAAAATAGCAAAATTAAATAAAAACTTTAACACCTGTATAACACCCTGTATACTAAAAGTAATACATATTGACTAAAAACTAAACATTTTTTATATAAAAATAAATTTTAGTCAAAAATACAACACATATACACCCCATGGCACAAAGAATACAAGGTAGGATCTTGCGCATGACGTTTGTCACGTGATAGCCGGGTTATTACGTAGTAATGTGACTAAAAGGATTTTTTCGCGACATACCGTTTTTCAACGAACTCAAGGACTAGAATTAACGCAACGCCAGTTTGTAGGCAAGGTGTTTGATATAGTGATCTGTTTGTTTTTGTGTTTTGGAAAACGTAAACAAATTGCCAAACTCAAAAACCAAATCAGGAGGTTACCTTGAAAATGTAATAAAATTATTCAAAAATGTTTTTTTGTGTTAATATAGGCAACATCGATTTAAATATAAACATTTATTGATAGGACAGTTCCAAGCACCGGCAACAAGGTTGATTTGGCCAACTGCTGGATTCGTTTAATAAAAAATGTTAGTAAATCAGGTGTTATACGGCACTTCGATGTCATTTTATCTCTTTTTAGTAGGTTGTATTATTCAATAACACGTTCTGTAAACTGACTTGATCAACAGCAATCGAATTGAGCATCTAAAGTAAATATCATATCTGTCTGTCACTTCAGATAATAAACAAAAATAGTTTTCCGGCTTTAAAAAACATTTTTAACAATAAAGAATCATCGGTTTATGAAAATTAAATTATGGTGCAATACCATAAACATTTAAAGAGTTATTATTTCCGGAGTATTGTTATTCAGTGTGTTTCATCAATGTTGCCGGTGCAGTGTGTTTACAAGAACTATCCCTCCTTGTCCCTC
>JAHBCN010022758.1:0-13150 GCA_019359885.1 Listronotus oregonensis
GTGGGTAGGTTTTAGGGCCCTTCTTTAATTTGGACCTAAATTTTGCGGTTTGGCATTAAATTTTGCTCTTTAAGACCAGTCCTCACATTCCACACATAGGGAACAGAATAAAGTAATATAAGTAACATAATACACATGCTTTGTCTTGTTGTAACTACCATTTTCCGCTTGCTTTCAGAACTCATACAAACAATAGCAACGACTGACAAATTGACCGAGCTTAACTGAAAACAGATTTACGATGTTTTCGAAAAGTTTCTTTCTTTGTTCGAGATGAAAGTGTTAATGAACGACGTCTTTGGTCAGAAAAGCATCGTGTTGTTATTTTGTGTTAACGCGTTACCGAAAGGCATTGGATTTAAAAACAAAGCGGTTATGTTTAAAGGACTGTTTAACGGGGTAGCATGCATAAATGAGGTTTTTGTAATAGAGGCACTAACCTGCTGAACAAATAATCTACAATACCTTGTAAGGAAATAAAGCATATTTGAAAACACATTTTCTTAAGTTTTTTTTACCATTATCATTACGGCAGACTCCGAGCGCGTATTGGCATTTTTTCCTATGGCACGACGTAACCTTAGAAAAATGTATGTCGAATCACGGAATGTTCCAACGATTCGCCCATAAATGGGTCGGCATTCTCTCTTGCGTTAGGAAACCACGTGCTATATATTAAAACGTCTGAATGCAGCAGAGAAATAGAGAAGAGAAAGCGCTTCAATCTGTGCGAAAAGTCTAATATAGGGCGCCGCCATGGTTGCTTTCGCTTGTCATTTGTCATCATTTGTGCTTGTCATTTCAAAATCTTGTTTGTAAATAAAAATGGTTTTGGATAATTAATATTACGTTTTATGAATAAAATTAAAATTTTAAGATGAAAACATGTACCCACATAAACAGTATACTATGCAGGTGAATTATTTGTATGAATTCCAAAATATTTATGGGTTAAAAGATTTTTTTCTCGGTAAAAAGCTCAGAATATTAAAATCCTACATATAAATGTGTTTTTGAATTTTTAAGTAAGGATAAAGAAAACAAAATACCTTATAAATATGCATATAATATGTATTACAGTTTTTTAATAAAGGGCAAGAAGATCCAGGTGACTTGGCAGTAATTTTTTTTAAAGAAACCATAAATGAAAATGCTAAAATCAAAATACCAACTTGTTTACCCAAAGAAGCTTTAATAATTTTATCCAATAACTGCAGTGCTGTCTTTAGAACTCTAAAGTGAACATATTCTTTTAATGGATTCTTTAAAAGTCAAAAAAAGGTTTCTTTGTTATTCAAAAGTACTGCTCAGTATTTCACATTTTTTTATGTAAGTGCTCTTATCGAAGATGTATTTCAGAATTTGGTGCGTACAAAAGTGTAAACTAATTCTGAATAACAACCAGACCTAAAGTAACAATAAGAGAATTTAGCAAGAAAATCCAGATAATATATCCTATAGAACTTCACAGCGAGAACATGTAATATGGACAAATTGCATTTTATTAAATAAAATAAATAATCAGTAAAGAAGTGTTTTATTACTACACTGTATTTTGTCAAATGTTTTTTTGGCATTAAGAAGTAAATTTAATTTAAGAAATGACACTGGCTGTAGTTTTGTAGTTGGCCCAAGGAAAAACCTTTTATTTTATAAAATGGTCGTTCTTATATCATCTTAAGCAGTTGATCATAAGTGTGAGTTTTTTCCTTACTATGAAAATTATAAAAGGAAATTCCTATATATTTAAATTTAAAAAAAATATTACATGCTATATATTAATTTTTATATGTACTATGATAATACTAACCTCTTAACTTATGCCACTCGTTTTGTTTAGGATTATACCTTTTTAAACAATGCTCAGGTCGGTTGCCATTCACATGTCTTTTTCAATACCTGTATCCCTTTTTTTAGTTTTTAGAATACAACCAGACATAGTCCTTGCCTTTGTAGCTTATTTCCCCAAATTTTTGAAAATCATTTTTAGTGCAGAATAGGTTTTTTTTGACAATTATTGTAAAATTGCGAACATAAATTTCTGTTTCCTGTTAAAGTAATGTTATTGTATTGTATAATTTAGAGAATTTTTATTGATGTTTAAATACCGTAGGTCAGAAATACAATTCTAATTGAACAAATTACTTTATAATTAGTTTAAATTTAGGCTGCTGCAAAGACTATTTGAATGAATAATATGTGACAATTGTCTATACTAAGATACCGTAATAATAGAGTTAAATAGACACAATCATGGACAAGTTCACACTCTCCCTCTAAAGAATAGAAAAGTGACATTCTTACACTTAATCCAGTAGGTTAGTTTGACAACAAAAAGGCCTAAACTGTTGGGCTAACAATAAAACAATATATTTTTATTAATAGGTTTTATTGACCATTAAATGGAATCAACTTGGTTAACTTATTCCTTATTCTTTCCCCTTGAATAGTTTTGGTATGGTGTTTCGCCATGGAATTGTTGATAATTGGTGGGTACTTGGGTGGAAATGCCATCCAAAAAAAAAGCAAAGGTATAACATTTTGTCTTAAAATATTTCCTTGTCCTATGTGATCACTATCCCGGAACTATTTTGAACAAATGTATCTGCTAGCGGACCAATTGTTCATTTGCAGTGGCAGAAATGAGTGCAGATTTATTACCAGTGAAAATCCAGGTTGACATATGAACATGAATATCACATTTTTACCGAATGGCGGACTCAGAAAAGAATCAAAATTGTGAGTGACGATATTCTCTTAGTTTATTTTTCTGAAAAGGCCAAATTTATGAAGTCATCCACCTTATGGAGTCGATTCTCCATGTTAAAAAGTTGTTTGGCAATAAAAGAAAATACTCACAACCAATATCCAAAAACTATCGCTTTTTTGAAACGACAAGCTGTAGGATATGTACCAAAGAAATCAAGGTTCTTCATCAGAACAAGTAACAAAATTTTTTTATGGAAGCTTCAGATGGACAATATCTACAAAAAAGTAATTTTAGTGTTGGGGCATCTCGGCGCATGCTGCAGAGATGATTTAATACTTTTTGAGTTTAGACGATGGAAGATAATGGGCGTTTCCTTGTCATTTTTTACGAGATGGAAAAACTCACAGGTCAAGAAGTTTTACCATTACCAATGAAAATTGCAAATTCAACCCCTGTACATTTTACCGTAAATACGCAGATCTCCGCCTTACGATGGGGGTTTTTTTTTAAGGGCATGTTATTTTTTCAAAATTTTTAAAAACCTAAAAAAAACCATGTAGTAAACGGAATTGGGTTACTAATATGATTGTCCAAAACTTTCTCCATTTAACCGATTTTCTATCTATCGTTTTTTCCAAGATCCCCATACATTCCCCACCAATTTGGGACACAATGTATATTCGGTGTGTGTCTAGTAGTGTTTGTTCGGTGGTGTGTCCGATGCCTTACTTTTTAGATAACAAGTTTTGAAAAATCCTATATTTAAAAGCAACAAATTTAAAATCTTTTTTTTTTTACAGCTGCTATGAAAAACCAAGGAAGTTTAAAGGTGTATGGAAGCCCAATACTGTAGAACAAAATTGTCCAGGCGTGCAGGGCAGCGGGAATCGGGGGATTGGCCCCGCGGAGTTTGCGCAATGAATAGTAGGTCAGAGCCGGACTTCCATAATTCTTTGTTACTATCTATAAAAGTTGACATCATCAAATGTCAAATTCAAGCATTCACTGTTTTTTTTTATTTTTTGCCAAAATCGTTGGTTATTAAACGATACTACCATAGAATTTTTAAAAAAATTATTGTGTAATATTGATTTTATATCATCTGATATAATATGGAAAGAATAGATGGCGCCACTTTACAGCCTTCTTTTTAAAAAAAGTTGGGATATTTTTGGGAGTTTTGTATTTTTACCAAAAATCTTTGTAAATAAATAAAAACAAGTTTTTTTAAAAAAAATAAATTTCAAACATTGAAATTGAAAAGTTACATGTACTTATCACCAATTTTGTGATAAAGAAGAGATAAAAAAAAAATAAGTTTAATCTAATCCTAAGATTGTGGTTGTACATTAAAAATGAAAATTTTTATAACTGCTTTTTAGGCATATACTTTTCCCCAAAAAAAACATTCATGAGACAAAATAACAGTGGTTAAAAATGTTTAGTAACCTTTGGTACCTAGGTATTCATTGTAACAGTAACCGTTAAATATTATGTGTCTACAGTATGTCGAGCTTAAAAAGTTGATAATGTAAGTTTAAGAAACCACAAATCTAATTTCCTTTTAAACAAAATACAGAAAAAGCAAAAAGGAACTTTAACATAAAATATTAAAATTTGCCTGGTCTGCCCAGTAATTAATAATTTTGATCCTTTAAAATAATGTACTAAATTATTAAATGAAATAAAAGTACCTAAACGTAAACCTTATTTCTTTTTAATAATCCACAGAAATACACAAACATTGTGGAAATCATCTAAAGGTTAGTTAAGATTGCCTTACTTTTCTTACTGCTATTTCCTATAAAATTTTCATTTTCTATAATTTATAATTGATATATTATTATTTATTCGGTTACCTAACGTTACGTCTCATAAGAAGCACCTAATTTAAATATAAGAAATACTTACCTAAAGTAAAAAATGCCGGGTATGTTACCCTTAGATTTGCAATATAAAACCATACAAGCTCTAGTCATTTTGTTACGATATTATAAGTAACAAACAATAAACACAAAATTATAGTCACAATTTAATAAACACTAATCACTAAAATAAGAAGGTTTACATCAATCCAAAAAAACTTCTGCAACCACAAAATATAATCACACAAAGCAAAACAATCGAAACTAATACGGCTCTCATAAAAGTATAATGTGTTGCCTAACTACACACTGATTTATCAGTGTGTAAGTAGGCAACACATTAAATTATTTCGTGGAATTTCGTTATTGCGCAAAATCGGCGGGGCCAACTCTGACAGTTATTTTCATACTGGGCTGGACATTTTTTGATCGAATGGGCCATAGCAGTGGGCTTCCATACACCTTAAAACTTCCTTGTGAAAAACACACACGCCAAATTGACCAGGCTCCTCCGTATTTCAGATTTTTGTCAAATTTAATATTTTTCGCGATATGAACCAAAAATACCATTTTCCTTATGAAACATCCCGTATTTTTTTAAATCATTAAATTATGTCAAATAAGAGGTCTTCAAAAATATATAATACCCACTTAATAGTTATTTTTACATTTTTAATTCATAAATCGAACTTTTAAAATTTAAACTTTAATTTTGCGTAGAAAGCTCTGCGTGCTAATTAGTTGGCGGGTTAAAATATCCTTTCACCGACCAATCATGACGTTGGAGCGAGAAAAAAAGGTAGTAGTCCGATTTTTGTTTTGCTCTCATACGCTGACTGGTTCGCATTTCCAAGCGGCAAGACTGCCTCTAGCAGATATGTGCTCGTAGGTTCAGACTCTTGCTATACTTCATGCGCTAAAAAATGTTGGATCCCACGTTATGCAACCAACCATGCTCTGTCGTTGAGTGCCGCACTAAAGTGAAAATCCCAAATACAGCTTCGCAATTACAGGTATCCATCAATATAAAACAGCGCATTTCGTATACTTTATGATAGATGTCGCCCATGGTAAGCATTAATATTTAATATGGGGTGCAGTTTCCACTGTTGTCAATTTTATTTCTGGATTTACCTTTCCATTTAGGCGGGAGTTTTTTTTAAATAAATTTTTAATATTTTTATATTTTAATAATTTGTCTTTAAATCGGTCTTTCTAGAAAATAATTTCCATTTTATTTATAATCATGCATGTGTATTTGATAACTAATAAGTTGATGCAATTGATGATTAATAAAAATTATCTTATCATGATTGATAATAATTTTCGTCTATTCAGTTTACGTGTGTAAGAGTTCAGATATAGCGAAAATAGGTGCGTCCTCCACCACAAAATGGTGGTTTCCAATATCTCGATATTAGCGCTTATTTGTGCTATTTTGGTGAATTTCTGCTCCGCACAAATTAGTTCAAGTAAGTTTTTTCACATCTTTTTAATTAAAATTTAAAATATTAGCCATCTTTGAGCTAAATAAGTTAACATAAGCATCAATTTTATTCACGGAATTATGTACAAGTTGGCCCTTCGAGCATACAACTACCAGCAGCAGTCTTGTTACCCGGCCGTGCAAACAAGCAGCAAGGGAGAAATAAGAATAGGTGTGTTACCTTTCGCTCTTGCTTGAGGTTCTGATTGATTGGCGGGGAGGGGTATATACCCGGCCGGCTAATCAGCACACAAAATAGGGTATATTCCCCTCTAAAACCTCATTTGTTCACGAAGCCGAGCAGCAAGACTGAATCTAGTAGGTATATGCTCAAAGAGTTTTAGCTAAATAATGTATTAATAAATTAAAAAAAAAATAGCAAATAACGGGCAAGTAGGGTCTGCGTGTTAACTTTTTTAAAGGTTTGTCTTACGTACAACAAACAATTTTTTTACAACGGTCTAAAAATTGTCTACTTGAAACATAGCCTTAGATACGCCCATGAATATGCTTCATGTACTTCAAACATAAATATCCATTGACATTTCTTTAATTTATTAAAACAAAAATTACTATATATTTCTTATACTTTTGTTATAGTTTAAAGAATATACAATATATGAGTTGCGTCACTCGTGGCGGCTCTAAAAACGCAGCCCTCTGTCCAATATATTCGTACCAGTCTATGGTGTGAAGCCGACTGATACGCAGTGCGCCAGAAATCGTTTTGCTGTAACCTTGTGCTTTGGTATATCGTGTCCCTAAAAAGTTGTTGAATAAGTCTGGTAATATTTGTTAAGTAGATAATTGTGAAAGTAGATAAAAGGCAATTTATCGGTTTTTAGATGCCCAAAGGACCAAATTAATTTAAATCATATAGATTAGACTATTTTATTGATATTTGTATTGCAAATTTCACTGAGTTCCACATATTTGCTAATTATAAGCTAGAACAATGTCAGAACCATATTAAAATTAGTGCTTTTTCAAAGCTAAGGATTTTTCAAACCCTTTTAGAAATCGCATTCATTCAAATGCGATTCCATCTAAAGGTTTACCCAGTGAGCCTGCTAGAGAGGGTAAATTTTAACATTTGTTCTATTGAAAACTTGAGTAAAATTACCTATGTGTACCTTCTAATGTATAATTTGACCATCTATAGAGTACTGTTCTCATGTCTGGGGAATGGCGTCTCCCACAACTCTTAGCATTTTGGATTTCATTTAGGGAAGGGCTAGTCATCCTATTGATGATTCCATGCTTACAGGAAAGCCTTCTTCTCTCGCCCACCGGGAGCTGTAGGGGATCTGTCGCTTTTTATAGATATGTTTACGGCTTGTGCTTTAAGAAGTTGGTCAGTATTGTTTCACCCTAACAGCTCCAAATAGAGCGACACGTAGTGTCGTTTTAATGCAATCTTTTACAGTCTAGCTTCAGAGGCCCAGTGCTTCCCACTTTGTTACTCCCTTTATCCCTAGAGTGTCCATACTCCTCCAAATCCTCAAGTATGTAGGTCTCGCGCCAATTGACTTCATCTTACCACACTTAAGACACCCACGGTACGTTAGTATTTAGGCCTTCGCCCTTCGTGGACTATCCAAGAAAAAAAACAGCTGCAATATTTCATTTTGCACTCCTAATACACAAATAAAGATTGTTGTGCATATTCACATTATGCTAGTGACCCATTATTTATAAAGTTTGGTCGACCTTTTTAGATGTTTACAATAAATTTCTATTTCGCTTTACATTATACAAAAGATAGATGGATAGATAAATATTTATTTGTTCATTTGTAATGATAAAATAACACTAGAACTAACTATAAACCCATTTTTTTACCTATAAACTACAAACGGGGGTAAACATTTACCCAACGGGATTTTTGCTCTTAAAATAGTTCTGAAAGCAGTAATCTAGCTTCTGAGTACTCGAATTTTTTTGTTTTGTTGTGCCCAAGAAAATGGTAAAGAGCAAATTCAAAGTTATTAAGATTTAGTTGGTTAAAAAATTGATTTGAATAGCTATAAGTACTTAAAAACAGCTAAACCGTCATTAAACATACAACTTTTTACCATTTAGAGAAAACCAACTAGGCATAAACCATGAATAAAACCAGAACTTTTTTTTTTTAGGTTTTTAATAGTTGTGAAGTTGTTGTTTGGTTTTTTATACTTCGGATTCAAGGGGAGAGGAAAAACATCAAAGAACGGTATCATATTATGTCTTTATATGGAAAATAAAGAAATTATTTTGTAATAATGTAAGTGAAAAAATCATTTTTTTCAGATTCAATGTGTTTTCTTATGGAAAAGGTAACAAATAAGCGGGAGAAAAAATTATATCAAAATATTGCTGTTTAAAAAAAAAACCTTAAAAAGTTCAACGAAGGCCTAGTTTATATTTTATGTACCTACTACCTAATATGTTTCTTAAATTTAATTAAAAGACATGAAGCATCTGCAATTTTTTTTGCTCATTGTTTTTGAAAAATGATGAAATTTCGAATGTATAATCAAAAAATAACAAATTCCGTAGGTGGTTTTCTTTACCAGCACCTAAAAGAATAATTCTCTTACACTTGGCAACTATGCCTAGAGACGGTTTCGACATCGACTTGTCCACACCTGCTTAAATATATGTATTATTTTTATTATTTTCTAATTAATACTAATTATGCCAGACAAAGCAAGAAACAAAAAACGTTGTTGATACACAGGGATATCAGTTGCGCATGAATGATAATTCGGTGATTCACTCATTAGGCTTCTCATTAACAACGTCTTAAATATTTCTCACCTACCCACCTGACTAGTTGTGATTTAGTTCCACTTGTGACTCTTTCTCTCTTTCTGTTTAACCTCGATATAACTTCTCATCATTTTTAGGTTATGTTTGTTTTAGTTGGCCATGGTTTGCCCTAATTTACATTTGTTTTTGTTAATTTTACTTTTTATCTGTGGACAACAGGTGTTTACGGTCCAGTTACGTAAGTTTGTTTACTTCTGGGTGCTTTTTTGTTTTATTAAACTATTTTGCTAATTTACGGTGTTAAGGTATTTATTTTGAAAACTATTACCTTGTTTGCTGTTTTAGGTATTTTTTATAGTTTATTGGCCTGTTTAATTTATTAATTAATATATGTACAGAGTAAAGAATATCAAAGTGCGACTATTTGTTTTGGTAAGACGGAGAAGTAAAAAATAACCTTTTTTTTTTTTAAAAATATTGTGTATAATTATTAAAAGTTGTACTTGTTAAGTTATTTATCCAATTTTTGAATTTTTGATTGTGTCTGGTGTCTGGAATCGAAACAGGATAAAAGCACAAGATAAAAGTATGTACTCGGAAAATTTAATATTTTTGACAACAAAATTTAGGCAATGCCTATGCCATGTTCGAAAGCGGGAGCAAGCGAGCAAGTATAAATTAGTGCTGGGCGATGTTCATCGATATTTTGTTACCGATGTTTTTTTGACATCAATGTTAGATATCACAAACATCGATGTCGACATCGATGTTTACCTTTCTATGTTCAGTATTATAAAAAAAGGGGATTTTTTTTTGGGCCCAGGGCCCCATTTTTTAAATTTTTTAAAAAATTTTTTTTGGGGGGTTAAACGGAAATTTTTTGTTAAAACGCCCCCGGACCTAACCTAAAATTGTAAAATTTCCCCAAAACCCCCTTCTTAAAACTGATTACACCAAAATTGAAGATTTTATGGAAATACCCCTATTTTTTATAAGATAAATTTGTTTTCCCCTTCTTTAAAAATTTTTTAAAAAAAAAAATAGCAAAAAAAAATTTTTTTTTTTTTTTAAAAAAATTTAAAAAATTGTCTAGTGATTTTAGACAGTTTTATGTTGGTACGCCAGGGACCCAAAAAACAATTGAATACTTACTTTTAAATTTAAATCCGGGGAAATAAAAAAAATTTAAATTTATAAAGTAGGTCATTTAATTTTTCCGGGGGGTTTTGGATACCAACATAAAACTGTCTCAAAACGAAAAATTTTTTCATTTTTAAAGTAAAAAAAATATTTTTGTTGTTTTTTTTTTTTTTAAAAATTTTTTTAAAAAAATGAAAAAAATTTTTCTTATAAAATAATAATTTTATTTTCCTTTTTCCATTTTTTGGGTGTAATCATTTTAAAAAATTTTGAAAAGTTTTACAGTTTTGAGGTTAGGTAAAAAAGGGGGAAAACTAAAAACAAAAGTGTCCGACAAAACTTTTCTTTAGATTCGTGATTTGCGCCCAAAAAACCCAGTATACAAAAAATTTTAATAAAATCGGGGGGGCGGTAGAAAAAATTACCAAAAAAGGGTTTTAAAGCTATTTTTTCAGCTCCAAAAAAAAAATATTAATTTTGGTATAATTGTCTCAAAATTCCTCCTTCCGATTTTAACCAAATTTGGGATACGGGGTTCTTGAATCTAAAAAAAATTTTTTTGGCAACGTTTCGTTTTCGGGATATTCATCATCAAAGTTGAAAATTAAACTAACCTTATTTACGCTATTCCTCCTTTTTTTTGCACATTTTTTCCATTTAATTGCAAACCTTCACTTTCACACGCCGCAACATGGCCGCAACCATGTATACACTAGGGACTTTATAAACAAATATGGCTGCTGCCTTGGAACTTAAAAGTTTGCAATTTAATAGAAAAAGTGTGTAAAATAAATAAAAATACAAGGTTTTAAAAGGTTTTTAAAATTTTATTTTTAAAAAATCAAAATTTTAAAAAAAAGGGGGGAAATAGTAAAAAAAGGGTTTTTTTTTTTGGATAATTCAAAAACAAAGGGGCCACAATTTTTTTTCCCAATTGTAATCCCCCCAAAAAAAAACCCGTATGCCAAATTTGGTCAAAAAGGAGGCAACTTTCAGAAAAATTAATCAAAAATTTTCCATTTTTCAGGTTCATTTGTTGTAATTTTTGGCATAAAATCTTCAATCGTTTCGCTATTTAAGCATTGATTTCCCTTGCAGTGCTTACAGTATTTATTACATTTCAAGCCAAGTTTTCTGCAACCACATCTTTTGTTGCAATTTGTTTAGCAGAAACATATAAAGTCTTTTTTATTGTTTTATATGCGTTTTATGTGAGAAAATAAAAAAATTACTTTAAATTTAAATTTCCCCATTATCAGTCAGCCATTTTAATTTTCCGATTTTTTTTCCAAATTCGTAATAAGCTACTTAGAAAACACCCAGTATAAATTTTGGACGATTATTCATCTTTTAGAGGTTGGAAACTTTTTTTTTTAAAGGGGTGCAAATTACTTTTGCGGTGCAATTACAGTCAAAAGGGTTAAATCCCCCAATGTGTAATTTAAATTTTTTTGTATTATAAAAAAAAATTTTTCACAATTTATTTTGTTTTTTAATCGAACTTCTTTGAAAAATCCCCAAAAAATAAAAACCTTTTTTACAATTTATGTAGGCCCCCACCCTTTTGATGTCTGGGTTGTGTTTTTTTATTTTTCATCCCTTTAAAAATATATTCAAAGCAATAAATCTAATGGAAATAAAACTTCCTGAAAACCACCTATTTTTTATTATTTCTGACGGCCTAACAGACAGATACACAATTTAACATTACAAATATTATATAAAAAAACCCAAATAAGTCAAGTAAAGTTGTAAAATTTATTTACTGATCAATATTTGGTTTTTACCTTGAAATAAATATTCCAGGTGATAAAAATATTATCAAGTGAGAACACCTCAATCATATCTATTTTTGGCACTAAAAAAGTGTTATCACGTACAACTTAATAATTTATTTTATCAATGAGTACCTCTTGCATTTCCTAAAACTTGTATTATTTTAAAACAAGGTCAGTTATTTATTTTTTTTTAAGATTTAAAAAATTAAGTTTTTCAGGGAATTAAAAAAAAAAAAATATAAAAAATTTAATTTCAAAATTTTTTAATAAAAAGTCTTTTTTAAAATTTTTTTTATTTTTTTAAACAAAATTTTTTTTTTTAATTCATTGGTGTTTTGTTTTTTTTGTTTTGGAGTATTTCCATTAAAATTCTTTTTTATTTTAAATTTCTAAAAATTTTTTCAGAAGATATTTACAAATTTTTTAATATAATTTAATTTTTTTTTAATTTTGGGAAAGAAAATTAATGTTTTTAATTTTAAAATTTTTAATTTAAAAAATTTGTTTTAAAAATTTTGTTTTCAAAATTTTATTTAAATTTCTTTAAAAATTTTTTTTTTGGTCTTTTTTTAATTTAAATTTTAGTTTTGAACCCCCTATAAAAAATATTTTAAGAGGACCAAATAAATAAAATTTTTAAAATTTTGGGAATTTTTCCGAAACTTAAACAAAATTTATTAAAAATATAGATTTTCAAATGTTATAGCGAACTTTAAATTTTTATCAATTTAAAATCAAAACTATTCCGGGTAAAAAAATTTAATTTAAATTTTTGATATTCAAAATTGCCCCGGGGGAAAAAGGGTGCATTTTTTAAATAAAGAAAATTTTCCACTTTACCGGAAAAATTTTGCCGAACAAAAGATGGTCTTAAAAATTTAAGTATAAAAATAGGATAAAATTCGAATGGTTTAAAATCCTAAATAAAAAAAGGGGGGCACGGGTCTGTTTAGTTTACATTTTGGGGAAGAAAAGTGTACCATATTTTTTTTTTTTTTTTCGGGGAATCGAAATTTTTTTTAAAAATAAAAAAGAATTTCTTGGGATTAAACATTTTTTAAACAAAACCCCCCAAAATAAAAAAAATTGGGCGGCCAAAAACAAAGGGGTAATTCTGGCGTAAAACCCACCCAAAATCTTATCAAATCCCTATTTGGGGTATACAAAATTGGACAACCTATTTATCTCATGCTTTAAAAATATTTACAAACTTTTAACGAAAAAAATATTCCCAAATTTCCCCAAAATTTTCCTTAAAAAACGGAAAAAAGGAAATGTTGAAGGTTTTCAGCTTTCCCAAAAAACCAGGGTTTTGCCTTTGTCCTTGGGTAAAAAATGGATTCAATTCAAACCCCAAAAAAAATCTGAATTGGGGGGAACCCTCATAAAGGGGGGAAAAATTAAAGGGTTTTTTTCCTTT
>JAHBCN010022759.1:0-13113 GCA_019359885.1 Listronotus oregonensis
CGTTCTTTACACAAACAAAACCCAAAAAAGGGGGGAAAAATTTGGTTGAATACAAAATACCGGACGGGGGAAAAAAATTTATAAAAAATTTCTGTCATCAGTGATATGAAATTTCTCCATTGCAATGTGTATATTCAATGTCGCGTAGGCGGGCACCCTAGTGGATAGAGGGGGTAGTTATAGGTAGTGAAAGTGGCAAACTTTTTTGGGTAAAGGCAGCCATCAATACTATGCCTAAAAATCTGTCGGATAAGTAGATATTTAAGTAACCAAAAAAAAATTCCCAGAGGACGGACACGTGGATGGATGCAAAGAGGATAGTGGACAGGGGTAAACATTTGGGCAAAAGATCGGAATCGCTAATATGGCATTTCTCCATTGCAATGTGTTTATGAGTATATGTCTATTGTCTATCCGATAGCGTAGTGGTCAGAGCCTCGGCCGCCGCGCCGGGGATCCGGGTTCGAACCCAAAACCCCGGAGCAGACATATTTAGGTAGTTTATTTAAAATAACGCCCGGGGGGTGGCACTACCGCGTTGTCTAAAAGGTGCGGGAAATGCAATATTTGCATGTTTGGGGCGGGGGCAGCGTTGACGGAACTGGGACAAAAAGGGGGGTTAAATTTTGGAAAACCCCAAAACTACATTTCGGTATTTAGGAAAAATATATGTATATGTATATGTAAAATTATAGTATATATGTATATGAAAACCCCTTCGTGAGTTGTAAAAAAAGTTTAAAAAAAAAAATGTTATTAGAGAGGGAAGAAAAGTGGATACATAAGGCGGTAAAATGGGATTTATTTAATACTTACCTGGAGCGCTTTTTTGTACTTGTGCACTCTTATATTGATAACTATTCGATCAATTTTGGCTTATAGTCTCATTTTGTTTGCTTTAAGGCAAACACTGAAAAGGGGCGAAAATTAAGTGATTTTTTTTTTGTAGGTAGGGATGATTTTTTGAAGTTCGGACGAATCATAATTTATTTAACATATATTTAGCTATAGTACACAAGTTTTTTAATAAAAAATATGAAAAATTGTTATGGTTATATACATAAATGTTATAACCTAATAAAAAAATGGTCCCTCCTGATGGCACCCAACAGCGGTGAAAAATCATCTGAAAGCAAAAAATTAATATTAAGTTTAATTAATTAATTTATACAATAATCGCTATCGTTATACGTGGCGGTTTTTTTCTCAATTTTTTAGGAAATGGCGCCGGTGTGAATTTTTTTCTGACTCCTTTTTATAAAAGGCCTAAAAAACTATTAATTTTCTAAATTTTTAGGAGTGTTTATGCGATTTTGAGGTTATGTCAGTGGGGCGTTATAACTCAAAAACTAGTGGGCTTCGACAAAAATCGGCAATTAGCCTGATAAGTACAAAATCACCTGACAAACTTACGAGTCTAGGGCATATTCAATATACTTAACCCTAATTTATACCTTACTTACTTAAAGGCTTTATAACCATTTTTTCTATTTACAATTACAGAAAACTACACAGACACTAAAGTCAGTTCCGCAGACACTTCTTGATTACTTAGTCTATTAAAAAGAACCTTTTTTTAAACTCGCAGATCATCAAAAAAAAACTTCAAAAAAACATTAAGTTTTTCTTCTTGTTACGTCAAATTCGAAAGCTGTTCGACTAAGAAGCTCAAAAGTCGGTTAACCGGGAAATTTGAACTCAACACCTTTTGTCTGCGTTCATTTATCCAATTTTTCTTTTTTTCAAATTTCCACTAGCAGTTAGAAATGTATGAAATTTAAGGTTACCATTTCTGCCAGTATTTTTACTACACAACAACTATTATGCACTATTTTTAATATTTTCTATTTTATTGTTTACGTTTAAACCAAGCATGATTTAACAAAAATTTGACCACGGCGAGCGCTGCAACCCCATCATACACTCGGCCATTAGAGTACTCAATCCGAAAAAATGGTTCATTTCCATACTAAAGATGACATTTATTTCATACTGTTCCTTAATATACTACATTATGTTGTCAGTTTGAGTCCGGGAAATGATACATTACATCAATAGGCCAGTAGAGTAACTTTACCGGACTAAAACCAAAACAAAATAAAATACCTTTATCGGTGCTTCCTTCATAAATCTGTCGATTTCTTCCCTAGTTAGCACTTTGGACTGGTTTGGTTGATGACCCACAGACTCTTGTTTTAGGAAAGCTATTACTTTCGAAAATTTGAAGATTTCTTCGTTTTTATTGACCATCTCTGGCCAATACAACAATTTGTAAGGCAATCATACCAAAAAAAAAAAAAAAAAAAAATTGACCATCAACATTGATTTTATCATACAGTATTTCGCCCACAATGTCGAACTACCGAACTTTTTTAAAGTTAGTAAACCCCCATAACTTCTTATTAAAGCTAATTACACTTACCACATTTAAGAAGTAAGCCAACATAAACAACTTATATTATTGTAGGTACGTTTACCTTAATTACCTTATTTTGACAATACTGACACCTTCATCTTATTCAAATATTCACACTTTAATTTACTTATTAAAAAAGGATAAAACAGTATAAAATAAAACGTTGTACGATACACGGCCGTGAAATGTCATTAAAGTTCTCGTCTAGAAATTCCGGACTCGGCTCCTCCGTCGCCTTGTCCGTAAACATCTAGACTTGTACCATTTCCCGGCCTTGTTACGTAAAATACTATTAAAATATTTTTATTGTGACAGGCCAGAAATTAAATATGATCTATCCTTTATAAAAGTCAGCTAACTTGGCTGACGTTGAGCTAATCAATTATTGTTTGTGTATAAAGTTTCACTTTTTTTATTAATATCACAAATAAGTATTTTTCATTAGGCAAAGGTTATCTAAATATCCAATATTAAAAAAAAATAGTCAATGTAATTAGTGGCTGATTTTATTTTAATCCTTTATTGAAATTCATATTATTTTTAATAAATTTTATTTTTACATTCACCAAATAAACCAAATTTTGATTAAAAACCTCATTTCCTATATGAATACTATTGGCAAATTTGGTTATAAAACATTGAATTTATTAAAATTATACACCTTTATTTTGTTTTATTTTTCATTATATTATTTTCTTTACCGGTTCATATATTTTTAATGTAACAATAAAATTAAATTGTGAACAAACATTATTTTGATATTATTGTAAGTAAACATATGTCCAAATATATTTTAATATTACCATATAGGCACAAGCAAAAATTTATTCTTAAATTTTATAATAAAAAAAATTATTTTAATTTAAACTTAGTTTTGTTATTTTACGGTTTTTAAAATAATAAAATGTAACATACGGCTTTTTTTAAATAATAAGAGAGAGGGACAGGGTGAACTAAAATGAACTAAATTATTATATATGCATAATTCCGGAATAACATAGGGGGCTAAAAATATTTTAATGAGTAACTGAAATTACACTTTGTTATTCTTACTTATCATAAAATATAAGTGCTGAATGTTAAAACTCTTTTAATTAAGTAAGTCCACTAAAAAATTATTTTTACATCTTTATTTTCACATTGAACAACCACAGAATTAATAATAATATATACTTTTAATGTACAGGGTGATAAATTATTACAAGAAACTTTGTCCAAACTTTTTTTCTCAAAAGTCTACAGTTTCTGAGAAAATATATAGGACCTTAATAAAATGCCCACCCTGTACAAGAAGATATAATTAGTTTTTTAATAATACATCTGTTTTTTCTTCCGGAAAATCAATTGTATAGGTTAATTTATCCTGAAGGTTTTGGTTTCTAGTTGATCTATAAATATAATTCCCACTGTTAGAGGCCTAGACATTAACGACTTAGAGCTTAAGGCTCCAAGAGCACTTCAAGGTCCAAGGCTTCTGTTTAGAATATTGGACAAAGCTGAACATACAGGTTTATATGTATTATTAGATATAACAGCCGATTAAAAAAACATCTTTTTATTTACCCTTTCATTTATTAGATATGGGTGTTTCCAAATTATTATTATCAAAGTCTGTCAACGCGTCGCCTGTACAAGTAAATTCAAATTAAACTGGCTTTTAGCAGTTGATTTAGTAATGAGTGACTATACATTTTTATAGTAGTTTATTTACAACCCTATATGTAATATTGACATTACTGACTCTTTGAAAGTGTCACATTACTTACGTCTACTTCCCTCTTTCATTTCCCTCACTTAATTCTCTTACCCATTTCCTCCACATATTTCCCCCAGTCGTGCTCTTTTCTTATTTTTCTTACTTATTCAATCAAGCAAATTGTTTATGTAATACATTTATTAAACAATCCTTTTTAAGGATTAACAAAAAAAATTAAACAATATATCCCATATTATTTGTTAAAATTAATGGTCTAATTTGACATATTGTGGGCTTTAATCGAAACATTTAAGAGGCCGCCCTGATGATTTAATGTTTCACTGCTAGAGAATGTTATTTCTTGTTCACTACCAACTCCCGTAATGTCAACAGGAGGTAGAAAGCATGAATTGCTACAGCAGGACGATGCCAATGGTTTGCGGTTTTAGTTTAGTTAGCTACAGATGCATCCATATAACTTTCAGCAACTGTACTGAACCGCCATCCTCCTAAGCGCTTCAGCTGTAAAATATCTGCTCCGCTATTACCCAGCAACGTAGCTGCAGTTCTTCTGAAAGCATGACCTATGTAAGTTTCCGCCTCAGAAGGTTTTAAAAAGCAAGCAATTTTAAATGGAAATTTAGACATAAAATTGTACCCAAAAGATTAATTTCGATATTTTCCCGATCAATATTGCACAAAAAGCTCTGATTTTAAATATCTTTTCTTACCTGGATAAATAATTTCACAATTTTTATTCAATTTATGTCAGTTATCATAAATAATCTACTTTTATAAGTTTTTGTATTCGAATTCAATCTCTTTTCTGACATATCAATGTAAGTAATTTTAATTTTAAAGATTCGTTAGTGCGGCATGCTCCAGATACACCTATTATAAGCGCAACCTAAAATAATAAGAAAAAATAATTAGAAACAAGAAAAACCTAAAAAGAAAGTCTTACCTTAATAGGAAGAAAATCTTGGAGTGCTTTAGTTAAAAAATCCTCTATATTTTTCTGGTAAAGATAGCAGATTTCTTCTAAAGCCTATATTATGGCGTTTTAAAAATGCAAGGAGCTTGTTATAGTTTGATAGGTATATCAATCCTTTCTCCTAAATATAGCATATCCCTTATTATGCTGTGGATAGCCCAAAGAGTAGAGGGCTTTTTTTGCTTTGCCATGTCACTTAAATATGCCATCAAGACGGTCTCTGATGCAATATTTTTTTGTAAACACCAGTTTTCGTATACCTTGGATTCTTTTTTATACCGCCCCCCACTTCTCTTTGAAAGTAAACTTTTTGCTCTTTCTGCAGCTTTTGAGTTCTGGTTCTAGGAGGAATAATCTTCATTATTACCATTTCAGCTTTTTTCTTAGCACAAATTTAAAAGATCAAACGTAAAATTAAAAATTGTTTAAAGGTATACGTCAATGCTATGTACATGTTCGTATAGTGCAGCCAGCACATTTTTAAATGGTGTCAAAACAATAAATGACGTATTTTGGCATTTGTACTACATTTAAAAAAATGAAATATATAATAACGTTGTGGTTGTAAATAAACTGGTATACAAACTTCAGAGGGAAGTTTTCATGAATGTCTCGAGATTAGGGTTCACCTCGACGCTTCGCCTCTTGCTTAACTAACTAATCTCTCGCAGTAATTAAATACTGTCCTCATCGGTATGTAATATACTATTAATTTTCTAAAAAAATTGGCCTTTTAAGGTATATAACTTTTTAAAATCATATGGCTGTTAATATATTACTTCAATAGCACATTAGTGCCTTATAATATATAAAACGTCTTTATACCTAAACCTTGCCTTTATTTGATTAAATTTATTTTCCCAAAAAACAAAATAACCTTTTAATACCCCACGTAATTAATTTTCCCAGAAAACAAAATAGTCTTTTTGAGCTTTTTAATTTTGATAAAATCAATTTTATGATATTGTTTACTTTTCATAGTGTGTAGTTTTTTGTTTGATTTGGTCAGAAATTTAGTATTGCTAGTTTTTATATTAGCCCAATCAAATAGTACATTGTAGCAAGCATGAAATAGGCTATTTAGTTTTATTGTTTTAATTGGTCCATTAGGGTGCTAATAACAGTAATCTGTGGTTTCCTACCAAAATTTTCAATGGAGAACTTTTGACAGCCCAAAAACTACGAATTTTCTGGACTTTTTCAGTTTTTTCGATATATCTCGTAAACTAATAGTCCTGTCGATTTTTTTATTTTGTACTTTTTTAAAGAACAATAAATTTCCTACAATTTAAATTTTTTAATGTCCCTTTTAACTCTAACACCAAGCGAGCTACAGCCCCTCAAAAATTGTATAAAAAAATTAATAGGACTGTTAGTTTCCGAGATATATTGAAAACACTGAAAAAAGTCCAAAAAATTCGTGGTTTTTGGGCTGTCAAAAGTCCTCCCATCAAAAATTTTGGTGGGAAACCACAGATTACTGTTATTAGCACCCTAATAGACGAATTAAAACATAAAACTAAATAGCCTATTTTATGCTTACTTGGGCCCTATGTTGAATGACAATTTGATTGGGATTGAGAGAGGCTATTCAATCAATTTATTTATTTTTTTTTGGTTGCACAAGGGTCTAAAAAACCCATCATCTTGATAACGCAACATATATTTTAATAAAAAAAAAGTCGTTCTCCCTATATTTTTTTCGCATTCGCTTATTTATAAGTATTTATACCGTATATAAAATAATTTATTATTAGCCCTTATTACTGCATGATTTTCTATTATTAAATGATTATAGTATAGGCAAATAAAAATACACGAAACAATATATGTATATACATAACAATAACAGTCATCTAAAGGCGCGAGCCTAGCGGACATGTTGAGGGTTGGTAAGCAAACTAGATTATTAATTGCCCTTATTAATACCCTTGCTTATTATTATTTGCCTGCTATTGCTATTTGCCGTAATGTTTGAGCAAAAACAGTTCCTGTATAGTTTGTCTCAAAGTATAGCTTTTGCCTTCATTTATGGATTATTAGTTTTAATAAATTTATGACTATATTATCTATACATCATTACATTTTAAATCTAAATATCTAAATCTAATTCTGTTTCACTATCAGAGTCATTATTGAGATTAATTACAATAGGATTTATGTTGTTTTGTATAGAAATGTAAGAGTCCTGAATTTTTATAATGTGCTGTACTAAATTTTTCCAGCTTCAACTGGTATGTTAGTAATTACATTTTTTATCAAATTTATAACACTGGGACTTAAAGTAAGACGTAAGACAGTATGCCCAGCCTATTCAGCCAAATTATCACAAACATTTTGTTTTTTAATTGCATATGAATTAAGGACTTCCAAAAGTTGCACTTTTTGTAACTGAATTTAAAATTAATATCATTTCCTAACAAATATTCCTGGATTATAGTTTTTGAACTTGATGAAGCAGGTGGTTTGTGTAGCAGACGGCTGTGGTAGCTTGCGTTATCCAGGACAATAACACTGTTTTTTGAAATATTTCTTAAAAGATAATTTTAAAAGCAGTTTTTAAAAGTTCGCACTTGGGTCCTCATGATAATCCAAGCTAGAATCCTTAATATTCTTTGCAGACCACAATAAGCAGTTTGGAACAAATCCGTCTTCTGAACAATGCGTATTATTGTAATGCATTTTCCTTTATTTAAAGGTCTTTCGTCTGACAGTTTTGACTGAATCAACCCATCCTTTGGATACTGTGTCGTTGTATCGAACCATGTTTTATCAGGTAAATTATGCATCTGTTTTCGAACTTATATCTTTTAATTTCTTGAAGGAAATTAAATCTCCAAAGTGCGTAATCTGTGCGATTTCATTACTACTGGTCTTTTGTCTATTTTGCGGTATTTAAATCCCATTTTACAAACAACTCTATGGAGGGTGGCACGCCTAATATTTATATTGGTTTCGTCTTCGTCTAGCTTCTTTTTCAGTTTATTCAAGGTAGCAACAACTCCGCTTTCATGAAGACAATAAAGTTTCCTTTTTATTAGGTCCCATTCATTGTCAACGGGGATTTA
This sequence comes from Listronotus oregonensis, assembly GCA_019359885.1. Taxonomy (NCBI): domain Eukaryota; kingdom Metazoa; phylum Arthropoda; class Insecta; order Coleoptera; family Curculionidae; genus Listronotus; species Listronotus oregonensis. The sequence continues at coordinate 8,175 of JAHBCN010022759.1, forward strand.
AAAAAACCCCCACGTTTTTTTTTTGTTCAATTCTTCATAATAATAAGATACCTTATTGATGATTTGGGGTTTTTTTTAAAAATAGACAGTTTTTTTTTAAAGCTTCTTGTTTAAACCCTCTATTTTAAAACATTTTTTTTCACAACCCGTTTTGCATCTAATGACAAATGATTTTGACGCGACATAGTTATTTTTTTGAAAAACAACTTTTTCAAAACGCACAGTAAAAAGGTTATTTAACATCCAATAAAATATTAGCCGAAATATTTATACCCCCAATGGCAAAAAAAAAAAAATTTGGCCCCCAAAAACCCTGCTAATAAAAAAATAATGAATTTACCCAATAAAAATAAGTAAAGAAATCGTTAAAGGTTTATTGGGGTATTGTCCGTCAAAAGCCATAGCGATATATTTGGGGGGCAGACTATACCTTATAACTGTTATGTAAAAAGTATTTTATGTTGCCAACTGCAACTTTTTTTTTTATAAAAAAAATCCTTTTTAAAATGGTACCCAATGATGACACAAAAGAGGCCCCAATAAACAAATATAATCATATAAGTTTTTTTAAAAACAAAATTAACAGTTAAATAAAACACTAGACATATTTTTAACCCCAAAATGTTTTTAAACCCCTTTAAAAAAACAACTCAACAAATTAATTTACCCACCCCCCCTTACTTTTGATTTTAAAATAATATATTTAATTAAATCAAAATTTGTATAAAACTTATGAACTGTTTAAATTTTGGATAAGCACCTTAACTTTACCTTAAGTTTCACCCTTTTCTTTTTCAACAACTTCTTTTCAAGTTGCTTTTTTCCCCAAAAAATATTTATAGATGTATTAAAAACTTTAAAAAAAATATTTAAAAAAAACTAATTTAAGCTTTCAAAAATTTTTCATTTTCTATTGAAAATATGCTTTGGTTATTGATATTTTTCATTAAAGTGTTTACAGTGGTTATTCTTCGAGGTGAAAGTTCAAAACACAAAATTATATAGACTCACAATAAGTGACAAAGAAAAGTAAATACATATTTGTATTTTTATTTTAATAATTTTATGTTTCGAAGTATTGCAAAAAAAACTAATAAATAATAAGTCATTGAGTCAAAGGGCCCCGTTTAATAACAGAATTGGTTTTTTATAATCTGTGGGAGAATTTTAATTTATATACACCCAAACACTGAAGGGCGGTCTTATTATCTCTGGTCTTTTCTTTTTAAGGTATCTCATCTCACTCCCCCCATTAACTTATTTCTAAGTGCTTCAGTGGGGAAAGGGGGGCTAAATTTTTGAACAATTTGCAACGGAGAATGTCCCACGTTTTACCATTTGGAGAGTGATCAAGGGATTTGGGGAGGCCATGTTCAGTGGTTTTTGGGGGGTTGCCCCAAAAAAGCACTGGTTACTGACATGTTATCTGGCTTGGTCTGGTTAAAAAATTGGATTATGATTGCCTTAAGTTAGGAAAAAGGTTATGTCATTTCACTTTGTCTTGAAAAACTTATGGCCGTCATGTTACCTCTATAAACGACTAGTGACCTACCATATTCAATGGCCCCCCAACATTTCCCCCAGTGTAATAAACATAAAAGGGATGTTCAATAGGTTTTGGGGTTCGATAAGGGGGGGGCGCTACTAGCCTTTTTTTTTTTTTTGTTTGTTAATGCACTTCATATAAAACCTATGAAAAATTTTCCATTTTAATCACCCCAATTCATTCTTTGTTTACCATTTAGTATCGATGTGTCACAGTTTTTTTTTCACTGGAAAAAACCCAAATATCGTGCAGTGATTGAATTTTTTTTTTGGAAAATTTAAAAAAAAAAAAAAATGAAAGAATCTATGTATAAGGACTCTTCGCCATTAATTGGAGAAAGATGGGTTGCTGAATTTAAACGTGGCCAAAAGGGGCCCTTAAAACCCCTCCACGCCAAGGACGTCCAAAAACAGCAACAACACCAGAAATCGAGAAAAATTACTGAATATCGTATTAAAAACATCAAGTGACTAATAGAGATTTAGAGAAGTTTTTTTGGGATCTTTTTGGGGGAAAGCAATATTTTGTATTGGGTTTTAAAAAATGTCTGCAAAGTATTGGGTTTTAAAAAACTGTCTGCACAATGGGTGCCGCATTCCTTTTAAGGAAAAAACATTTGAATGCGACTTTTTTACAACATTGGGGGAAAGTTTTTAAAAAAGGGAAAGTGGATTTGTGCGTCGATTCTTCACTATGGATGAGACTTGGGTCTATTAATTGATCTTGAATAAAAAAAAAAGGCTAAAAAAGGGGGAACCTGGTTCTTCGGCTCCCAACAGGGGTTGTGTCTAGAAATCGGCCAAGAAGGTGTTAGCATCATTTTTTTGTGATGCGAAAGAAATTTTTTTTTTGTGGATTACGGGGAAAATCTTAAAACAATAAATTTAATTATTTTTAACCTTTTTTACTAGCTGTAGAAAAAAAAAAAAATTGTAAAAGAGACCCGGTTTTTAGAAGAAAACAAATTTTTTTTTCAGGACAATGCACCTTGTCACAAGATCAATGGCTAAAATCCACGAATTAAAGCTCGAATTTAAAAAAAAATTTAAGTTGGAAAAAGTCTTTTATCAAATGATGAGATCATAACAACTGTGGATGTGTATTTTGCAGCCGTTCCAGATTCTCACTTCAGCGATGAAATTCATAAATTGGAATCTCGTTGGAACAAGTGTATTGGTGTTCAGGGGGGGCTATACTGAATAATAAAAAAGGATTTTAAAAACCTAAAATTGTGTTTTTCTTTTTTGAACCGCAAAATAATTGAAAAAAGGTTTTATATTAAACTGTGGATACATTGCTAATGTTACAGCAGTTACACCAAGTCGTTTGCGTCAATGTTTTGGGGTTAATGGCAACATCCTTTAGAGACGGAAGAAAAGCGAAAAAGAAAGTTTTTTAATTTATAAAATAAAGGATGTTTTTTAAACTTTATTTATTTAAAAAAAAAAACATTTTAACTGAAAACTCTTTTCCGGTGAATACTGAATAATTACCGGGTTTAGAATTTAAAAAAAAACCAAGTGCGCTCAGGCATTAAAGTGATGGATGTGATCATGTGTTCAAACCTTGTCATCTATTTCCCCGGGGCCCAAAATAACATTTAGTTAAATCGTGGTTTTTAAACATTTCGATGTCTTTAGATGGTTTGCTACAGAATCTAGGGACTTGGCTGATGACCGCTGCTGCCTATAACTTTTTTTTTCCCTTAATTCTGCTTTCGGTGTATGATGTTAGCATCTGACCACCTCTATAATACCGTTGGATTTTTGCGGGGGCAATGGTACTAGACTTTTTTTTCTTTCTCGTTGTAACCTTTGGGGTTTTTTTATTTTGTACTTTATTGACCTTTTAGTTATTTATTATGATCCTTAAGGTTTTCGGTTTAGTCTTTGTCAAATAGCTTTCTAATAATTCAATGGATCCAAATACAGTTTCGAGGGTTTAGTTCTAACTGATTCTTCTTTTTTTTAGAAATACTCGGGGAAATGGGATGTTTAGCATAGGTTGTCCTACTGTGTTCCTTGCTCGATTTATTCTATTTTTACCAACATTGATCCACTAGCTCTGTAGGAATCTATTTAATAAAAAAATATTTTTTGATTTTGGGAATTTTTTGTTGGATACCCAAAAGGGGGTTTTTCAATGTCGTGTTTTTTGTTGTTGATGGGACTGAAGAAAAGCTGAGCTATTGTCCTGTGTGTGTGTTTTTTTGCGGTACACTGGAAAAAATAAACTCTTTTTTTGTTATTTTTCCATCGTAAATTTTTAACGAAGATCTAAGATCATTAACTACTAACAGAAATTCTTTTTGGTTTTGGATCTGCTCATTTCATATAATAAATGTGTTATTTTCGTACCCAAACAGCCTTGGTTTCTTTTGTGCTCTCTTATTTAAGTTTAGAACCATTTCATAAAAAAAATTGGTTGGGGAAAGGGAGCGGGGAGTTCAAGATCCTGTTTAAAAAAGGAAGAGGTTGTTTTTTTTAAAAAGGCTGCAGATATTTACCCATTATGTTTCTTTTTAAATGAAGTAAGACAGTGGGGAAACCCAGCTTAATACAATTTTTCCCAAATGTACCCAAATTTGCTAAAAATTTTTTTGGGATAGCCAAAAACCCACGAATTATATTTCATTTAATTACATCATTGTTTTTTCTTAAAGAAAAAAAATCGACCTCCCATGTTATTGAAACTACAAAATTGCAAACCCCCCTAGTCGAACTGGGTTTTTTAAAAACCGGTTTTGAGTGGTTTTTGCTGTAGCGGCTAATTTGCTGTTAAGTCTTCCAAAAGGAAAAAAATTTAAAAAAAGTTTTCCCACCGGGGGGCATAAATGGCGTGTGGCTGTTTTTTTTCCCCTCTTAGTCTGCTAGTAGCTGCGGTTTGAGATGGTGTTATCGAGACTACATTAATCAATCTAAAGTAAAATTAAAAAAAAATGGGGTGTTGATAAATAAAATTTTTTTATATCTTTTTAAATTAAAAAAAAATTAGATTTGTGATACAAAACCCAACAACTTTTCTTCTTAGGCGACTTTTTTTTTTCACATTCTTTCTTCAAGGTTTTTTAACAGAACAAAAAAATATTGTCGGTTCATTTTCAATTATAGAGTGCAATCGAAAGTGTTGTGATAGTCGAGCCGTTAAAAAAGGGAGATATTGCCGTAAAATATGTAAATACGCCAGTTTTCCTTTTTCATTAAAAAATTAATAATAATTCAAATACCAAATAACAATATTCCAAAATTAAATAACTTAATATATATTTGGGGTAAACTTTATCAAGTCCCCGGTCTTCCTGGATTGTTCCAGTACCGATGCTGCATTACCCGTTGCACAGCTAAACCAATTCTTTTTTGGTAATGAAACTTCGAGATTTTTTGCATTGTATTT
>JAHBCN010022760.1:0-13157 GCA_019359885.1 Listronotus oregonensis
TATATATATATATATATATATATATATATATATATATATATATATATATATATATATATATATATAAGCAATAAGTTTTGAAGGAGGGGTCTCAACCTTTCTTAAAACCATATATTTCTGGAAGATTTCAGTAGATTTGGCAGTATTTTTGATTAAATTTTCATCAACAGAATTTCTATTAATGTTGTTTTTAACATTTTAAATATTAATTAAAATTGTGTGACATCATCCACTATTACTTTAACTAACTACTTTCTTCCACAGGCCCCTGCTTTACCAAAAATAGAGGTTATTTTAAATTAATTATAAAATCATCAACCCTTATCAATAAAAATGGGTTGTCTGAAGTACTTAATAAAATTTTTAGAACCGGGTCTTCTGTTCTTGGCTTACATCCTTTGTTTTTATTCTTTTCACCAGGTAATTACCTTGTAAATTTTTTTAATATTCATGATATTTTTTACGTTTGAAATAAATATTGTGCTTAGGGTGTTAAAGGAAAGAAGTCCTGGATTTCTGCTAAACAACACTAGTAAGGCAGCTTCGGACTTGTGATAAGTAGTTAGAAAATATACTGGAAGTAATAAATATTAACTATTTGCTTTTCTAAATTCACTTAAGTATTTCACTTAATTTAAAAATTTTGCAGTAGACAAAAATAAGTAAACACATTAAGATCAGTATATGGAGTGGTTTGGATTAAAAAGTATTTAAGTAATTAAATAGAAACAAAGCTGTACACATAACCTACTTGGGCAGAAACACATTACATCCATAGCCTCAGTAGCTTTAAAAAAGCCTGTATTCCTCTTTCAAGCTGGACAATATTTCTCTTCTTCCAATCTGTATACTCTGTTTGTATCCCAAATCAGATCATCTTTAAAATTTTGTTCTCATGTCTGGGGAATGGCATTACCGATTTTTTTTTCTAATTTCCATTTATTAAGTTTAGAAATCAAAAAAAGCAATGGCAAATTAACTTCTGCTAAGTTGCTGCTATGGTTAATCCCATTCTTTCTATTAGGTACTTTGAGTGCCGTCACTATGCCGTGCTCTTTGCAATATTTTATTTTTTAGATAAAAAGTTCCTAAATTATTCAAGGTATTTAAAGTAACTTTGGTATTTAAGTCGACTTAAAAATTAGTACTTCTCCACATTTCTTTAAGTATATTTAATTTTTTAAGTATTTTTTTCAAGTACTTAGAAGTATTTGAAAGAATTATGGAATTAAGTACCAGTACAAGTACTTAACTACAAGTAAAAAAAAGTAATGACTTAAAAAATATTTAATTGGTACGTGCTTTAAATTGTGACATTATAAAGTGTTATTAAGTTTGGAATTACAAAATGCCTAATGTGTACCCTACCTGTATACATTGGAGTATTTTTTTAATTTTATAAAAATCAAATAATAAAAATGTAAATTTAACTTATTTAATTAACCTAAAATCTTCTTTTACTGCCAACTTACTGCAGCATTATCATAAAAATAGAACCAGCTAACTTTACTTAACAACCTCTAATTGCAGTTTCTTCTCAAAAGCGGAGTTTTTATTGAGAAAATTATAATTTCATATGGCTCTACCGCCGTCATTTTACGGCGTATTCATGCACCAAATTGATAATATTCGAGACCATAAAGATCGGCTTTAACGATCCACTTTTGTGTTAGTAAGATAAAGCTCAAGAAATACGAGCGACTATGTAAACCTTGAAAGTTTAATATCTGTAAAGTATTAAGTACTTTTTATTTAGTCAATAAACTTTCGGTAGTAATTTATAATGGACAAATAAAAGATTGAAATTTATTTAGCCAATCGAGATAAATCTGCAGTTGATATTTCTTTTCTATAAACGTATATTCTTAACACATATTACCACAAACTGTCTAACCGACTGGTATCTCCTTTTACTAGCGCAAAGTTAACATCATATAGTTGCATAACTTTAAAATTTTAATAAATATTTTTTTTTAACTACAACTACAGGATTTTAACAATTATTCTGTAAACTCAGAAATGCCTCTGTGATTCCCATATCCTAAAAATATTTAGGGCCTTTAATCAGGTCTTGCATAATGTGCTTCTTTCCATGGCCTTTCATCTAAACTAAGAGCTCAAATCTTGAATGGCTGAAACCTTACGGCTACGTATTGACACCAACTTGTTTTATTTCTTACTTTTATTAAATTTGTTCCCTATACCATTAAAATAAGTCATTTCACTAAACCTATGTTAATACATTTTTTCTGGGCTGTTTGCTTCTAAATTTTTAAAGTTTTAAATTTTCAAATTTATAAATCTTTAAATTTGTAAATTTTTAAATTTTTAAATTTTTAGATTTTTAAATTTTTAAATTTTTAAATTCTTAAATTTTTAAATTTTTAAATATTTAAATTTTTAAATTTTTAAATTTTTTAATTTTTTAATTTTTAAATTTTTAAATTTTTAAATTTTTAAATTTTTAAATTTTTAAATTTTTAAATTTTTAAATTTTTATATTTTTATATTTTTAAATTTTTAAATTTTTAAATTTTTTAATTTTTTAATTTTTTAATTTTTTAATTTTTTAATTTTTTAATTTTTTAATTTTTTAATTTTTTAATTTTTTAATTTTTTAATTTTTTAATTTTTTAATTTTTAATGCATAACTTTGACAAAAACAATACTAAAATCTCAATAAGGATAATACACAAACACTTTTTACCCAAATATTAGTCAATTATTCAAAGCGTCAAACGAGTAACGGCAATGCAGGGCGGAGAAGCTATAATGCCTTAGACGCCCATTTATAGCCTACGTATCCCTAAGTTTTTAAAGGTAAGTTTCCAATAAATTTGTATTGAAACTACAAGCATTACAGTTACCAAAATAAGGTAATGGTAAAAAATATGCCTGGACTGCTAAATTTAAAAATTAATTATTAATTATAAGTTAGTTAAAAAAAAGTAAGTAACAGAATTTTTTAGTGATTTAAAACTTGAAAATGATTGGAGATATGTCACAAACCGAAACGTTGTATACCAATTAACAAATAAAAAAAGTCCAAGATTTAGTGCTACATGAAACGTTCTTTAGTTTTACAATCCTAAATAATAAAATTAAGTTCCCTAATTTAAAGCATTTAATTTTAGTTTAAATTTAGTGGTTAAATTATTCTTATGAGAAAAAAGATTTGATTTATATGTTACTTATACAATCATACATTTTATTGCTACTTATTATATTATATGTCTCTTAGTTTCGGTCGCTTATAATAACACGTCAAAAATTTAAGATTTAAGGGACTCGTGTGAGATAGTAAGAAAGGATAAAATGTAAAGAAGCTTTGTCATACTGGATCGTGTCCCGTAACTAATATGGAAGCTTAAAGGAGGCACGTCTCAATCAACGCCTGTCACCTTAAGGGTGCTTATGCAGCCAGAAAATAGTTTTTTCATATGGTAATGGTTTATGTTTGGTTTTGACAAGAGGGGTGTTTGATTAATTATTTTTTTCAATGAAAGCAAAAGGAAGTATTTTATAAACTTTAAAACTTTCTGCTAGGGATATTTATACCGGGTGGTGCGTCGCCGAGCGGAGCATAGGAAATCCCATGTAAATTTTAAGGGGGTTAATTATTGGCTTTCTGTACATTTTACAGAAAAAATGTGAGATAACTTTTTGAAAAGACCAATCTGACAAACCCTAGTCCCAAGTTTTAAAAATTTTAATAAGCAAATCTTGAATTATTCAATTAAATGTAATTGCAAAATTACCAAATTTTCGGTTCAGGTAAAACCGAAGAGACACCAGCCACCAGCAAACAATTTGTTATAAGTCTTTGTCAAATCTGACGTACAGCTGAATACAAGGAATGTTTTTTTTTCGTTTCATCAATCTTATAACCATTACATTCAAAGTCAAAAGACACGTTAACGTTTAACTAATAACAATAATTACTACCGATCATTAAAAAAATAATTTTACTATACTAGAATTTAATTGAACCAATAGCACTAACTGAAATATTTTTAATTTACTTTTCCATCAAGCCTATCTGGTCCATTTCAACCATTAAACGTATTGTCAGTAAATTCGAGTCCAAAGCACATCGCAATAAATAATTGTAAATGTTTAACTCCTAAGATCGAAAATAGATCCGAAAAAAGAGAGAACTGAACTCTTAATATTTTACTAAGTGTGGAAAAATAAAATGAAATAAAGTACAATAGACTTTTTAAAAATAAAAGAGAATTACATAAAACGTTATTTAATCAAATGTTCAAACAACCCCTTATTAATAAGCTAAACAATATCCCCACCGATCATAAAATTCATTTCTAACGTTGCTCAGTTGATAGTACGAAATTTTATTCCATTCTAACGAAATAGCGTTTTGTAGCTGGTTTAGATTCTCAAATTTTACACTTTTATAAATTGCACTTTTTAAGTGACCCAACAGAGATCAGGGGACCTGGCTGGCCAAAGTATCCGGTACCGTGGACTAATGATATTACCGTTAAAAGCATTTTCCAGGTACTCTCTAACCATACGGGCATTATGGGCGGAGCAACCATTCATTAAGTACCAGATCATTTGATCTTCCCAAACAACTTCTTTCAAGGCGGGTCCAATTGGATTTTTTTCCATAAAACGGGGCAATGATATGGTGTCCGATAATTTCCACGAATTCATTTGTTTTTTAGGGATATTGTGTCCGAGTATGAACATTCGATGTTCATTTTCTTTGCTCCAATGCCGGCAATTCTGAACATTTGGTTCATTGTTGAGGGTGTTTTTTCAAAGTGCGCAATACCGTTGCATGATGTTTATTTATCTCTTGCCCATGAACCCTCGTACAAACTATTTTGTTTTCCTTCACACTCAGTGGAATATTAAGGTCTCTGTTCTCTCTTTCTTCGGCTCTATTTTCGATATCCTCAGTTAAACATTTACAATTATTTATTACGGTACCTTTAGACTCGAACTTACTGACAATACCTTTAATAGTTAAAATGGACGGAATGGGCTTGGTGGAGAAATAAACTGAAATAATTGAAGTAAAACATGATAGTATACTGCTCTAAAACTGTTTCCCGCATAATGCCACTTAATTGTGGATACTTTTTCGTCGATTGAATAATTCATATTTTTTTTAAATACCGACTGTCACTGATTTATTGAGACTTTTATAAATAACACTTTCATGTCAGGGACAATATTTATTTTACTGGTGCCTGTTTGGTTTTACCTGACCGAAAATTTGATAATTTTGCAAATACATTTAATTGACTAATTCAAGATTCGCTTATTAAAATTTTTTGAAACGTGGCACGAGGGCTTGTCGGATTGGTCTCTTCGAAAAGTTATCATACATTTTTTCTATAAAATGTACTGGGGAGCCAATAATTGACCTCCTTAAAATTTACATGGGACTTCCTACGTTCCGCTCAGCGACACACCAGCCGGTATAGATAAAAATATGTCCTTTTGCTTAGCTATTTTATATTACTACTTTAACAGTTTTTGTAATTATTTCATTAACATAACATTAAGATAAACGTTTATTTTAGACTGTGGGTATTGTCCTTTATGCTTAAATCGAATTTAAGACTACCAAAAATATCTAAATAAATAAACAGAAATTTTGTAAAATTATTTGTATATTTCTCAGACTTGTGTAAAAATACATTTTACCGTTTTGTTTTTACATAAATACCTCACTGTTCATGTCAATTTAAGTTGTTTAAATTTCTATTTCATCCAACACGTGCAGAAAAAGAAAGGTTCAAGTTTCTTCCTGATATCCGGAAAATACAAAACTAATAACATTACAAGGAGACAGGTTTGAATACGCTTCGCAGGGACCTTTTTGCTTCTGCAAAACTTGGAAGTTGCTACAACTAAAAACAAATAATAGGATTAGATTTAAGTAGAAGAGCGACAATTTAGCCAAGTATGAAATGAGATCTGCCTTTCAGACACGACGATCGATGGAGTGTAACAAAACACTTTAGCGTTACTCTCTTAGAACAGCTTTTGTTCAATGAGCGGTAAAGCTTGTTTGTTAAAATAGAATGACAGAGTTTATTTATTTTTAATTGATTCGATCGTTACTTGCAGTTGAAGACTTGGCTGCAGATATCTGTTTTTTTTTATAATTCCTAATTTTCATAAATAATACTTGAATAATACTTGATAGTAGAATAGATTACAGCAGGGCTGCCTGAAAAAAACTTTGCCTCATCTACCTCTAATTAAATATACCGACTGATTCGAAAGCATGACTCACCCTCTTTTTTTTCCTGCACATTTCAAGATACAAAATAAAACACAGTTTCACAATTTCATCAGTCATGAAGTTCCGACTTTTTAGGTAGAGGTCGCGTCTTAAAATTACCATAGAGGTATTATAGATAGAGCAGGTGAGCCAGGCTTCGAACTGTCCTTAAATAAAAAAAATATTTGCTTGTTATTCTAAATACTTATTGGTTTATTAAAAGTGTGTTATTAAATGAATAAATGCTTTAAAATCTATTTAATTAATAAATCGAAAGGGTCTATTTATAGGGGGGTCCAGCTTCTGTGACGTAATATTTATAAGAGGTCGAAAAGAGTATGACGCGGTGTGACCAAGGGAGGAGGAGGTTTAAAAATGGTGGAATCCAGCGTGTTGTAATTTTCGAACGGCCCCTGAGTAGCCATAATGGACCAAAAAGTAATATTTTAATCCCAATTAATTTAAAAAATAAAAACTTCCTGTAAATACGTTACGCTTAAGTTAATTGAGTTATAAAATCTCTAAATGAGAATACTCCATTTTTTCAAATAGATATCAGTTTACTTTATTAGCAAAAATTCTTAGTTTATAAGACCAATTTTTCTTTAAGAGAATATTGACAGAAACAGCTTTTATTCAATTTAACCACTTTTTGCCCCTTTGGTTTCGTATTGTTTTTTTTTTTTCAAAGCTGTCAAAATTTGACCAATGGGGTACCGTTAGACACAGAGAATTTTCCCAGAAATCCAAGGGTGCCAGGCAACCCTACTGTAATTTATTCTACTGGCATGTATTAGTCATCAGAATTTACTTTTATTAAAAAACAAATACCTGCAGATTTAGGCGGCCGGATTTCGTACTATTGATGTAACTCCAGAATCACTTAATTTAATAAAACACTTGATTTTAATCCTCTTTTTTTTACAACGTGCGACAAATGTGTTGCCTACATTGTATTCTTTCGAACTACTAATTTAAACTAATATCACTGTTCAACATAAAAATCCTTCCTGCAAAACTAAGTAATGCATTTTTTCGATAATTTATATCTATGTAACCGTTACACTGGCACTTGTTTTATTACGTAAAAAATGAAGAAAACATTAACAAAATATTTTGGACTTTCCTGTAAACCTACCTAATGGCAGCTCTTTATTGTCTCTTATAAGACAAGTCTGAAAGAAGTTTTGTTATTCAATGGAAACGAACAACCTTCTGTTCCAATGGGTTATCAGAACATGTGTATATTACTTCAAAGAATAAAATACGAAGGAATATCTGTGTCGATCTAAAAGTATTTGAAATACTAACAGGACTGCAGAGTGGCTATACCAAATATTGTTGTTTTCTATGCGAATGGGACAGCAGAGCCAGTAACCAACTTTATGTCGTTACAGAATGGACGTTACCTAAAAATATTGTGACCTGTCGCGTACTGGCATTTTCTTTTATGGCACGACGCAATCTTAGAAAAGTCTATGTCAAATCACGGAAGCCAGTGACTGTTAGACAACACCTGATAAATATGGTAACGACTAAATGCAGTAGATTTTGTCACGGGTAGGAGGGACAATATCTTCTGTTTCTTGGCGTTATCTTGTCGATGTTGTTAATTTCAGTTTGCAGTTTAGCATTACCATCTAAATTTTGCTTATGGTATGTTCAGATAGTATTATTCTCAAAAATATCTGCATTTTGCTTGAAATTAGAGGCATTTCAAATATTTGCAAAAGAAAATTTTTTGTCAAAAATTTCCAACTGAAAATAGTTTCCAGAAAAACATTAATTTTGAGAAATTTGGGATTTAAAAATAAAATTCTATTAAATTTTCAAAAAAAAGTAACCGAATTTAAATAGTTACTTAAGAGTGTAACTGTTGCAACTTTTTTTTTTTCGTTAGTACTCTCAATTATTCAGTCGCGATACGTACCCATAAATTTGTGCAGAAGTGCATAAATGCATAATTTATGTGCACTACGGTATAAATAACAGCGATTTATAGTCCTCGACTGGCAAAGGACTTTGTATGAAAGCCTATATCATTATCATCATCGGCAAGTTTTGTTGCCTAGGCAGGATATTATTTAAGTATAGCTATAAATCTTGAAGGTGTAACCAAAAGTCAGAGTGACCACCAACGACTTACAATGTTATGGTAGGTAAATTTGAAGAGCGCTGTATTTGGTAGCAAGCAAGCCGTGAAAAATAAATTACGTTTACGAACGAGCATCAATTTTATTTTCTGTTGTGTTGACGTAAATAAATGGATGTTTAAAAAATATATAAAAAGACAGACGCTTTTATTTATATTTAAACTGTTTGACAGCAGTAGACAAAGGTCAGTAATTTTGTTTTCCGATATAGATATTTGCCAACACTACTTCTTCTAGGCTATATTTAAAAAAAAGTACTAAAAAATAAATTATAGGTATTTATGGTACTAGTGTATTATCTTGAAAATTAGTCACCCAAGAAAAATTATAAATAATTTCTCAAGTGGCTTAGAAAACATAACACACGAGTAGCATACAATTTTTTTTCCAAAACGACAGCGGTTTTACAAGAATTAAAAAAAAAATTTTTTTTGGGAATACTCTTTAAAACAGGATTTTAAATTTATTTCTTCTTTTCTGACGTTTGGGTTTTTCCGTGCTTGAAGTGTAAATTCACCTTTAGTATGAACATTCAAGCTCAGATTTAAGTAGGTTGTTTTTGGTTGCCATGAAACTTGGCAATTATTCAAATTTATTTTGACATTAGATTGATGTTAGATTCTATTGTGGCAACAGTTAAAAATTGAAAGAAATTGATGAGAATTCTGTGCCCCAGGATATTATTACGGAAGCAGAAGAAGCGGCAATGCAGATATTACCAGAAAAATCCCGAGATTGTTATGACAAGGAGTGTAAAGTTTAAAAAAAATGGATAGACTTAATAAAGATAAAAAATTAACAAAGACGTTCTGCTTTTTTTTACATTTACAAAAAAATGTTTCATTGTTTTTTATGGACTTACCCATGCTTTGTTAGACTGTATAAGAAAATCGACAAAAATATGGCAAATTAACTACTTTCTTGAAAATTATATTCCAAGGATACAAACCCAAAAAGTCCAAAACTTTGGCAGGAAGTAAAATCGAAACCTTTTAACGACTTCCCCGACAGTAAATTTACTAATGAAAGTAGCTTTGTTATGGGGATTTCTGGAGCTTGTAAATGTAATGAGTTAACACATTCAAAAGATAAAAATGTTTAAGATGAAGGAAATTATTTGTTGTGTTGCCAGACAAAACAACTAAAAGAAACAAGATGTTTTACTATTCCTAAAGATGGAAAATACATTTTTTGCGACCAAAAAACACCAGCCACAACCGTTTTTTTTTTGTCTTTTATAAAAATAGCAAATGTAGAAGTAATTTTTTAACATGGTAAAGTTATTCCTTAAAAATTGATGCGTATTTAAATCTAAAGGATCAAGAACTTTACACCGGCCATTATTTAAGAAGATCCTCCATTACCCTACTAGGTAATGCGGAGGCCAACATGACAACACTTAAGCGCCATGAAGGATGGAAATCATCATCAGTAGCGAAGGTCTACCTTGAAGAATCTATCCCAAGCAAAACTGAAATTGCTGAAAAAATTCAAGGGACTAGTAAACAGTCAAGCAGTTGTGTCGGCCTAATAGAACCGTCGACCTTAACTTTCAATGGAAACGTGGACAATTTGGCAATATCCAGTTCATCCAAATCTATGTTATTTTCATTCAATATTAATGTTAATTTAAATACCTGTAAAAATAACGATAAGAAAAAAATTGGCACAAGAAAGTAAGCTATAAACCATAATCCACTGGTGGGTTATGATTTATAACACACTAGTGTGTTATTTGTTTACCTGCCTAAATTGGCACAACTAACGGCTCTTATAAAAGCAGGTGTTGGATAAAATAAATTATTGGACGATTGTATCAAGTCTAAGACTTTTTTCATATTCTTTAAAGCAGGGGTCTCCAAACTTTCCAGCCTTAGGGCCATACTGATTACGCCAGTAAGTTCCGAGGGCCAAAACCATATTATCATTGTTGCCGGTGGTAAGAAGTGAAATAGTCCACTGATGAAAAAAAAGTCCGAAAATACACAACGTTTAAAAAGGCTGAAATCGGACTAAAGTCCGCAAAACCGCAACACTGCATATTATTAATTTTCCTGTCATTATCTGTAATTTCTAGATTAGTCGTAGAGTACGAGCCATGAGGAGTAACGTGACACGACATCTGGTGGACACAAGCGGAAATAGGTAGTACCTTCTATCGCTAACAGATGGCGCTAATAGCACGTACAGAATAATCTCGTTGGTTCGAGATTGTGTCTCGAGATTGTCTTCCACTCACTTCTAGATGGCAGTAAATGGAATATATAAGAAGGCTAGTGGCGCAACCACAAGTCAGTTCCTATGACACTGTTGTTAAATAAAATATTGCATACCTCCTTAAAACGTGTTTGTGCGTGTTTAAGTTTAAGACATCTTTATAACAGTATTTTTATTTGAATTGTTGCTTTTGTGTATGAATTAGTAGTATGGAAAAGAAGCGAAAAATTGATAGTGAATGCAGAAAATTCAAAGATCAGTGGAACATTCAGTATTTCGTAATTGAGTCCAGTAACAAGGCGCTATGTTTGATTTGCAATGAAAGCATAGC
The DNA here is from genome assembly GCA_019359885.1 of Listronotus oregonensis. Taxonomy (NCBI): domain Eukaryota; kingdom Metazoa; phylum Arthropoda; class Insecta; order Coleoptera; family Curculionidae; genus Listronotus; species Listronotus oregonensis. Next base: position 10,964 of record JAHBCN010022760.1, read on the forward strand.
CGTTCTCAAAGAATATAACATTAAACGTCATTATGAAACAAAACATTTTCAAAATTACTCAAAATATACAGGAAGTTTGCGGACAGAAAAATTCGAAGCTATGCAGCGCGGATTGCAATCGCAGCAATCTTCATTTACAAAACTCAAAACTGAACAAGAGGCTGCAACTCGTGCCAGCTTTCGTGTGGCTCTTGAAATTGCAAAACGTGGAAAACCATTCACCGATGGAGAAATAATCAAAGAATGCATAATTGCAGTAGCCGAAGAAATGTGCCCTGAAAAGGTAAATTTATTAAAAACTCTCAGTATGCCAGCAAACACTGTGGCTCGAAGGGTAGAAAACATCGCTAAAAATATATCCTCTCAACTGTTCGACAAAAATGGACATTTTGAGTGGTTTTCTTTGTCCTTGGATGAGTGAAGGATGTGTCAGATACTGCTCAGGTGTTGATTTATATTCGAGAAGTAGATAAAAGATATGAAGTGCACGAAGAACTTCTTGATATGTATAGTATTCATGGCACAACTACTGGTACAGATATTTTTAAAGGAGTTGAAATGGCCTTTAATCAAAAGAACCTTCGATTGAAAAACTTGAAATGTATTACAACTGATGAAGGCAAAAACATGAGTCGGAAAGATAAAGGAGTGGTCGCTCTTGTGTCAAAGGCTGTAGAAAATGACGGTGGTTCAAAACCATTAGTCTTACATTGTATCATTCATTAAGAGTCTTTGTGCGGAAAATGTTTGGATATGTCTGACGTTCTGAAACCAGTCATATCAACTGTTAATTTTATCAGATCTTTTGCGCCGAATCACCGACAATTCCGACAATTTATTGAAGAGATTGGAGAAACTGACTTACCTTATCATACTGCCGTACGCTGGCTTAGTTGTGGGAAGTCCTTCAGCGCTTTTTTGAACTTCGAGCAGTGATCGAAATTTTTTGAATGAAAAGCATCCCCCCTTACTGAATTACAAAACAACGCATGGCTGTGGAAGTTAGCATTCTATGTTGATTTGACAAAACATGTGAACGAACTGAATTTGGGATTGCAAGGAGAAAACCAGCATCTTCCTGATTTATACACTAATATCAAATCATTCCGGAAGAAATTGAGACTGTTTCGGATCACAACTACGAAGTAAATGTTTTTCCTGACATTGAAACCCTAGCCCCGGAAATTCAAATGGAAATGACTGATCTACAATGCAGGATATAATTAAGAACAAATATGAAAACTCATCTTTGTTGGAATTTTATAAGAGTCTTCCACTGACACAATTTGATAATTTGCATAAATTTGCTCGTGGTTGTTTTCTGTTTTTGGTACTACTTATTTGTGTGAGAAAACCTTCTCCAAAATGAAGTACACAAAAATGTTTACAGATCGAAATTAACTGATGAGCATCTTAAATCTCTGTTAATAATTGGTACGAGAAAATTAGTCCACAACTACAAACTATTGTCAGTGGAAAATCTCAATTACATAAATCTCATTAGTATTTCATATGTCATTATGTTTGTTATAAGTTATGTGATTATTTAAAATGTATAAAATGTTAGTTGGATTCATTTCAATAATTTGTTAGTTATTATATACTGAAGTTAAATTTTCTGCATATTATACATGTCTTTACTCATTACAATTCTGTGTCTCTTTATCCAACTTATCACAAAAACAATAACAATAAGCCTACAAGAATGTTATGAGTTAGCGGAGTTAGCCCATGACCATATCAATGTAGATGTCATATTAATAATTATTCAACATAAAATTAGAATACTTCAGTAAACTAAATTTAATTTGCTATAAAAATTACTTGTTCTCTAAAAGGAGTTTTCAAGTATGCTAGCTCTCCGCGGGCCGGACATAATCTGTCCGCGGGCCGGATGTGTCCCTCGGGCCGTAGCCTGCTTTAAAGCTTCAAAGTTGTAATATACAATGTCACTTAATAAGTCCCCGGTCTGACATATAGATGGCACCACTGTTGACATACCCCTATGATTTTTGGATAGTACTTACGTTAAAACAATACGTGTTAAAATTTCATTGCAATCCGACGTTTGGATTTTAAGTTAAGCCGGGAATACACATGCGGTGTTCGGCGAATAGCGAATGTTTGCTGTTCGCCGAACAAGTGTCCCTAAAAATATTATTTGATATTTGAAAACACGTTGCAACACACATGA
>JAHBCN010022761.1:0-13159 GCA_019359885.1 Listronotus oregonensis
AAACGGATAAAAACTACTAATTATAGAGGTTTTCGAATTATCAAGGTTTGAATTAGTGAGGTTTAACTGTATTTATATCATATCTTTAAAATTAAAGACAAAATAAAATTGTGCCCATTTAATTATTTTAACAAAAAATCAGTAATTGTGAGTAATGAATAAATAAAAGAAAATTTAAAGTTTCTAATTTAAATACAACCCAAAAAATATAATTTAAATAATGTTTTATTTAAAATATTGTCTATTTAGAATTAACAACCAATAAATTAATAATAAATATCCAAGATTGATTATCTGCTTACGTCTATAATTAAAGAAAATGTAACTACAAAATTCTTTTATTTTAAAGTGAGTTCTAAAGATGATCATAAAAGATATTTGTTTTAAATTGAAAAGTAAAATATTTCGCAAACTACGTCTCTGTCTCTGTCAGCCAACAGTAAGCTAAGCCCAGCATATGTTAATATATGGGGATCCATAATTATGAAGCCATTTAATATATTTTTTAATGGTCTGTCACCATTGTTTTTTCTTGGCCCGCCACTTGTGTCGTGGTCAAATATTTTTCCACCATTTGCCTTTACCTTCTTTGAAGATTATTTTAGTACGATCTATTAGAGGTTTTTTTACTATATTATTAAAAAACTATATTATATTTTTACTATTTATATGTAAGACCAGTAGCGTATATTGACTGAAAGTGTGAGGGGGTCCTACAGCTTGATTAAAAAATTTTATCATAAGCTGTAAGACCAAAAATAAAAGTACCTTTTCTTCTTCTGCTCTAGACCCTCCTTTAATCCGAAGTATATTTCTGACTTCTTTCACTCGTCGCGCCGTTGTTTTAACTGGGGCTTTTTGCTTAACCATCCGCAATACACTCTAAATTACGGAACATATTAATGTTCTATAATTTATTTATAAGCGAAAGGAGGTAGAAACATAATTTCTATTTTTGTTTAACGTTTTATTGTAATTAAAACTATCATATCTCAACTTTACTATAAAACTAAGTAGCTCTTCTCCTATGATGATAATAATGAAATAGTTATTATTTTAACCTTAATTATCAAAACTTATTATATTTAAAATTGGGTCAATCCTCAAAAAAAAAAAGGCAATAGTAGTACCGTTGTTCATTAAAAATAATAACATATATTTACATACATTAGCAAAATTGATTAAAGAAAAATTTACATATATGGTTGAAAGTGAATATTCGTCTTTCTTGAAAACCAAAATTAAAATATATTTTAAATAATTTAAAAAGATACAAAATTATGTCAGGCAGGTTTTTACAAGATTTAAAAAAAAAAGACAAATTGAACACGTCATTTTTTTAGGAAATTTTAAATCGGAATAATGAAAGTTTTTTCTATTTTTTTTTAGCGTAGGTCTTAGGGTAATTTAAACATGCAGATTGTAGGTCTAAGCACAGGCCTTAAAGACGGATCAAAAACAAAAATTTTAGCAAGCAAACAAGGACCTTAAATCAGTTCTAGTGCATTATAGTGGTTAAATGTAAACCCTTATAGATACATATATCTATTGTCTATTATTATCGTCTTTGTTCAAAGCTGCTAACAGTAACATCTGTAATAATTGGTAGAGATGTGAGCCGCGAATATTTCCAAGAGATGAGTTCGCCCGAATAGTCGCATTTAAATAACTGCTGCTATCTCCATCTTACTGCTAATTTCGTAACTGATCGCGTAATGTTCTTAATTGCGCCTGTTGTATGCTCAATTGGTCATTTTGCAACAATAAGGATTAAAGCGCCATCTGCCATTGACCTCTTTTAATTGGGAGTGGGGTGACTGGGCTGTGGGTGAATTCCATAATTAATTTATTTTGGTTTTAACCAAATTTTTTTAAAGGTAATCATGTAGCATATTTACTTGTGGCACAGCATAACTAATAGGCAGAACGATCTCTCTCTAGCAGCGCCTTTGATATTTTTAAGAATAAAAAAAATGCACACAAAACGATTACAATTAAATAAAGGATACATATCATTTCCCAGCAAAATGGCAGCTGAACCTGCGCTAGAAATCGTGCTACTCTTTGTTAGTTATGCTGGGATACCGGCATCTTGTAGTTACCCAGTAAAAATTTGTTATTTGTTTCCGAGCATGGAGCCTAAAAATAAGAAGCACCATCTCTGGGTTAAAAAAATGGCCCTCAAATTGTAGTAAATTAGGATAGGGCTGGTGTTCTTGGGACCTTTTTTAACTTCACTTTATTAAATCTTTATTAAAATGTTAATGAGTATAGTAGTACGGTATTTATTTATACTTGTACACAAAACTAGTTTTGTTTTGTTTTTTAAGTACATATTGTTACGTTGTCTTGTCTGTAGAGTCTGTTCGTCCGTTAGTAAAAATTAAAACTAAAAATACATGAATTACTTTTTGTTTCCTGTTAGTTATTCCTCGAAAATAAATAGCATGGGAGCTTTAGTTCAAGCTATTTTATGTTGGTATTGAATGCCAGTAGTTAAAAAATAAGTTTATTCGCGAACGATATTAAATTTCCGGAAATTTAACATCTCTAATATTTGGGATATGTCTTTTTGAAAACACACCTCGCATGCGTTTTAAATTTAATCGTTTTTTTTCTCTAGAACTAATTTAAGATCCTTATTTGTTTCAGTTTCCGTCGAACAGTAATAAATGGAAACGCATCTGCGGATATGTCGGTAAAACGAAAGAAAACATAATTTCTACTTTCAAGGAAACATGTTTTACTATTTTTAAAAAATATTTGTCTTACGCTTTGCAATTAAATGCAAATTATTTTATGACAGGATCTTGACGTAAAAAGTGGTCCTTTAAACCAACTTATTTATAACTGAAATTGCTTTGTTTAGCAGGTAGAGAGCGTCAGTCATTTTAAGAAAGATTTGTTTTTCTTAAATTTATTGAAACCGTGCTTATTAATTCTAATGTTTTTTGGTATATAGTCAGACACTAATAAGTAATAACTGAATGGTATTGTGATCGGTAATAAAAAAATGAAAGTTACGTCATCAGAAAGAATTTCGCCTGATTCTCTTTATCATCGATGATATAAGAAACAGATATTTTTATCTAGTAGCTAAATTAATTTAAAACCTTTTTCAGAAGTCAATTGGAAAAAAAAAAACAATTTTCTGAAAACATAAATTACCGGTAATAATGCTATAAACGACTATTAAAAAAATTGTTAAAAACTGTTAAATACCGGCGGCATGAGGTACATGGAAGCAAGGGAAGCAATGCTTCCCCTAGAATGATCAACCAACCGAAATTCTGGCATTCAAAGTTTTGCAAAATATTTATGTTATTTTATTCATTTCTTAATGTTTTGATAAAATGCTTTTCTTCTTTTAAACTTCACCATACGCGCCTGCTGAATACACTTATTAATACTCTTGAAAAAATAAAACCGGACTTTAATTTAAATGTCTTAGGATTATTAAAAATGTTGTATTTATTTAAAATTTGCGTCAACAAATCTTGGGAACTCCTCGCTGAAATCTTTTAAGAGAGCCCCACAAAACAATTTACATATATTTAAAATTAGAGAAGGTAGTAGCCATTTTACTGAAATATTACTTTCTCTTTTATTTTACTGCTGATCACGTACAGGGTTTTTGATTATATTTACGTGGTATCTGGAGCATTTATTTTTGAAGATAGAAAAAAAATATATAAAAATTGGAGGTATTTTTCCATATTATCTTTCGAAATTATCAGTAAAAGAATTATCGCATTAAAAAATGAAAATATAGACAACTTCAACTTTTTTAAATGGAACACCCTGTAAATTATGCGCTACAACGAAAGATCTTTGTTTTTTCTGATTTCAAATAAATACCTTAATAATAATTGGGTGAACCATTTTTGAGATATTTTAGCCTAAATTATAGATACATTTTTAAAAAAATTATATTAGTATCAAGAAAGCTATGAAAACAATAAAATTGTTATCATAAATTTAACGCCTCGATATTGTAAAAATTTAAAGTTAATCATTTTAACTATTTAAAAACTTTCTCGTCGATGGGCTATTGCAAAGAACAAAAAATCGCGATTGCTCGTCTTTTTTATGACAATAATAATAATGTGACGACAATGCAAGGGATATATCACTTTTTATATCCTTAATAAGAACCATTTCAATAACACTAAAATCTTGGACTTCCATTGTCTTTATTTATTGTTTGTTACACAACGTTTCTGTTAGTGATGTATCTCCAACCGTTTTCAAGTGATAAGAGTTACCTCATTGTTAATACTATACATTCTATATTTATTTTCAAAAACAAAAATAGTTATTTGTGGAAGAAAACGAAATTTATGAAAAAAAAACATCGAGTACCTATACATAGATTTTAAATTTTGCAACCCTTGTATAAAATTTTAAATATTTTCATATTTTTTTTTATTATTTTGTTACTTATTTATCATTTATTTATTTACTTGTTATTGTTTTTTCACGATCCATAGGGAACTAGGTTTTCATCCGGTTTTTTAAAAATCTTTTTCGTTATCTGGCGAAATATATAAGCATTTGCACTTTTTTTTGCTCCCAAAATAAAATTTAATAATATTATAGATTGCAAAGTTTTTAAACTCTATTTTATTTATTTAAATCAAAATATATAAGAACAAGAAAAGCGGGCAGTGATATATATATATATATATATATATATATATATATATATATATATATATATATATATATATATATATATATATTATATATATTATATATATATATATATATATATATATATATATATATATATATATATATATATATATATATATATATATATATATATATATATATATCCTTTAAATTTAAATTTTTTTAGAATTGACCTTAAACCTTCCTTCCTGCTTTTCTAAGAAATACTTTTAAGTTAAAGATCTTGAATCTATCTATTTGATTAAAATTATTCTTTTTGAACTATTAGGAAATATATAGTGAACCTAATTTCCTGAAACTTTAAAGGTTTTCTTCAAAATTCCGTAAGAAGTAAGAACACAGAAAATTTTAATTAAGAAAATCTAAAAGATATCTGAATTAGTTAAACTGTATCAAACACGTAATCCACATAAAATTTTTAAAATAAGTTAAGAACAATAAAATATACCGAAAGTTTCTTTCAAAAAAGATTAGAAGTAATTTGCTAATAGTTTTTAAAGCTGGATCAGTGGCGGCTCGTCAGGGTAGGCAAGGTAGGCGCCGCCTACCTTGGAGAAATGCCTTAAATGTAATTTTTAAAAATATATTATTTAATAAGTATATAAAATTATTATATTTCTACAATTAAAAAGAAAATGGTTACCGCTGGAGGCAAGAGCGAACGGTCAAGACTACACAATAATATTATACCGTTGGTGCTTTGCGACTTCCGACCAAAAGGCGATCTATCTCAGCCGCCTTATTTTGATATTCAGTACGTAAGCAAATAAACTAATAAACGATGCCAAGTAATGCGAAAAATCCGCCGACGTAAAGTAAATTTCGGCAGATTTATTATTTCTGCAGGCGATTGCATCGGTCGCCTTCGCTTTGACCTTCGACGATCGTCGCACATCGATTATGAGATGCATGATAACAGAGATGGGATTCTGTAAAAATATAAGGAAAGGGAAAGTCAAAATAAGGATCACATGTCCTTGTTGCTCTTAAAGGTAACTCATAAGTTTGTCACTGTTTCGAAAGAGATAAAGAAAAGGAATGTCAAAAAAATTGCTTACAGAGTCGAGGCCCAGGTGGACAATTATTGGTCAGAGGCACGGGACCCGATGCGACCTTTTAATTGACCTGTATCTTTTTATCCGAAATAGAAATTCCGTATAAATCTTACCGGTGCATTTTGGTTTCCGAGTTTTAATCCTAGGTAGGTTAGTGGTACGTTTTGAAGTTTAGGCAGGCCTTTAGTCCAGGAGAATTTGATTTTTGATAAGTATTTTTAGCTATAAGTGCAAGTTTCTGGTTTTTTTGTTTATAGTTTAAATAATATTAAAAAATGGAGTCAAACCCTGTGCATGACATAATTTGCTCTTTGCAAAAAACTCCCTAACCAACTGTGACTAAATGTCACAGTTGGTTAAGTGGAAGCATCTTTAGGCAAAGTTTATTTTGTTGGCCTTGTTTACTACTTGCTAAAGGTAGAAATAATGTTTTGCAGGGCTTTTCAGATTTAAAAAATTTATCAGCTAGTATTAAAAAACATGAGCTTTCTAAGGAGCATATGAGCAGTTATTTAAGTCTTAAGCGGTTAGAAAAAATCTCTTAAACCATAAAAGATGCTTTAAACGTTCAAAAAGCTATGTCTTTAAAATTATATAATGAAGAAGTAAGAAAAAATAGAATCTTATTAGGTTATTTAATTGATGTTACTTGTCATTTGGCAAAACAAGAACTTTCTTTTAGAGGCCATAATGAAAAAAAAAAAGAATTATTCTAATTCTGGCAATTTTAAAGAAACGTTTAATTTATTAATTAAACGTGATATAGAAATTCAACAGCATTTAAAAAAAATGGAAATGTTTTTTCAGGTTTATCCAAAACTATCCAGAATGATTTAATTCATTGTATTTCTGAACACCTATTAAACGTAATTCAAAACGAAATAAAAGAGTCGATTTTTTTTAGTACAAGCTGACGATACTACGGATATAGTAGAAAAATCTCAGTGCCCTTATGTTGTTGGTGTTGGCGGCTTAAAAAGCCAACCTGGCTTTCGTACATCCAACTCTGAAGTCTACTTAAAATACGTTTTCTTTCGTTAATAAGAACTTTTTTTGGTAATATTTTCTATTAAAAAAATAACAATAAAATTAATAAAAATATGAGATACACGAAAATTGGACGTGGCACCCAAAAAATTTTCGCCGGCGGCGCAATTTTGGCCTGCGGCGCTCTCCGCCTACTCAGCTTTATGGGTCGCGGGCCGCCACTGAGCTGGATAATGCTGTTCATTTAGATATTTTTGCTAAATGTAGAATATTGTATATATTGTGTATAATTTAATTATTTTTTGTTTTTTTTTTACGTAAGCAATTAATCATTTTACGAAAAAAACTAAAAAGTGCATTGGCCCAATTGTATTTTGTTTAAAACTTCAAAATATAATTGTTAAAGAATAAAATCTTAGTAACATAGGTTCAGTAGTGCGATAAATTTTAAATATACGGAAATACCAAAAAGCATATCACCACATAATCAAAAAAATGCCAATTTTAAAAATAATTGCAATGATAAATAAAAATTATGGGTACTTTTTGAAAAAAAGTTGATCGTAGCACCTGAAACCAATGCACCACGCTGATAAGAAAAAATATTTTAAAAGTTATACTCGTATGTCCATTAATATTAGTGTTACAGTTTTACTCAAAATATGCAAAATTCAAAATTGTATATATATATATATATATATATATATATATATATATATATATATATATATATATATATATATATATATATATATATATATATATATATATATATATATATATATATATATATAAATAAAAAGCTTCTAGTTCTATAAATTATTTGTCATATTTTTATTAATTTATAAAACTGAACATGGTATTAAAAAGTCGGTTATTCACAAATTGAATTCATGTATCAGTGGCACAGAAACGGTTTTTAGTACTTTATTATATTAGTGTTCATTTAAAAACAAAATTAATCTAAATGTGTTTAGGACAAAAACAAAAAAATATATAAAAAGTAAAAATCAGTTTTCAAACTTAACACTTACCCCTTTAGAATGTATTTAACAATTCGGTTGAGAAATATGAAATATTTGAACTGACAAAAAACTGTTGAGTGCCACTACTAAGCGATTGTATTATTATATTTATTATTTTATACTCGATAAGCGCTAATTAGACTTGATCAATGTAACATCAGAAGTCAGCAGTTCTCAATAGGTTTATAAATCGTATGGGGTTTTCACATTAGTTGAGCAGGTGACTTCAAAAAGTTTTTAAAAGTGGTTAATTAATTTTAAAATATTAATTAAATCGTTGAATGGACTTACTTTAATGAAAGATCATTATCCGTTAATAAAGTTGAATTATGGTTTTTGTTGGTGCACGATATTCAAAATATTTTAAAAACTGCTATGTGGGTTACGCTTAAGTATTGTTTTCTTATATCTACATATGACAAAATCACTACACAGTTAAACAAAAACTGACAGTACTTAAAACTAAAACAGTTCACAATCTAGAATGTTGCATCTGAAAAGACTTTCTTTAATAACAAAGAAAGGAAAAATAAGACATGTTCTTGGAAATCTTTCGCAAAATAACGTAGAATATTTTAGAGGCTAGTAAATTTTAAGATCTATTTAAAATAAAGTATTGATATAGTAAATAATATTATATTGTGTGTCTATTAAGTGGGAGAAGTAAAACATTTTCGAAGTAGGTAAAGATTACTGGTCAAAGCATCAGCAGAAAACTATAATACAGAGTCCGGAAATATATAGATATTATATTCCCAGTGTATGTACACAATTTAGTTTTGAAAAAATGCAACTAATTTTATGATCAAAATTAACAGGTGCACTAAGATTTTTTGTAAAAGTTGTTATGTAAGCATAAAAATTCAAACTTGACATTTATAACTTCTGTGGGTTTTAGTTAATTCTAAGTTAGTTTGTATCTTGTATTTTACAAAAAAAAAAGAATATATAACCAGAGCTGTCGCAATTACTTTTAAAAAGTAATTCAATTACAATTACCAATTACCTACTCTTCCAGGTAGTAGTAAATTACGATTACCAATTACTAGCATGTTTGTTAAAAGTAATTCAATTATTAATTAAAACTAAAAGTAACTAAATATTTTAACAATTACTCTATTTAAATTTCCATAAATATATTAAACACGATACACTAAACAATTAAAATATTTATACTAATATACATCATACGCGTACGTCACCCTATTTAAACTGCTTTTTCAAGCAGCAAGTTCAACATTAAATGACTCTAAAATAAAAAACACCTTTTTATCGTACCTCAAACATCAACAGATAGTTCCACAAAACAAAAGTATAAAAACGGTGGCGGTAAGCATCAATCAAAAATACTAAATCGGTGAGGAGGCGGCGTTCGCCGAATTCAAAGCAGCTTGCCGTTTTTCAAGACGCTCTTTCTGGCTGGCCAAAATTTTGACAGGTTTTCCATAAAAAAAATCTTGTAATCTAACTATTTATTAGGTAATTGAATTAAATTCTAAGTAATTCACTTATTGTATAAGTAATCGAATTACTTTCTAAGTAATTGATTTACTTGGGATGTGTGAAAATCAATTACCAATTACAATAACATTATCCTATTAATTGATAATTCAAATACAATTACTTTTTCAAAAAGTAATTGAATTAAAGAAATCCAAATACTGAGAAGTAATTGAATAACATTTTTCAATTATTTTAATATAATTACCGACAGCTCTGTATATAACAAATAATAATTAATTTTCTTCTCCTTTAACCCCTCCGGGATACCAAATAACAAATAGAAACAATGGAAGTAGAAGATTTTAGTGTTATAACAAATACTTTCGTTCCAAAAGTAATCCATGTTTTGTTTTCGACATCGTGGATTACTTTCTAGTGCTGTATTTAAGGTTGGGATGGGAGCTTTATTATTCAATGATTAAATTAACCCTTGTATTTAAACCCGATGATGATGTATCAAATATCGAAAACTGTATTTCTAACTGAAAAGGAAAACTGATGGTTATAAACCAACAGCAAAAAGCAAAAATTCTAATAGGAGGCAAACACAATTTAACCTAAGAGTATTTGATAAAAAATATCCAGGGATCTAAGGCTCTGCGCCCATTAGACGGATGTGGAATGATTTACTGCGCGCGATATATGGTATCGCTATAAATGAGTTCTTAGGTATGTTTTATAGTTTTGTGGCGGATTCATATTTCAGTATATTTTCTTTGGGATTGCTCGCCTTATATTTTTTTAGAAAATGGGACTACTTCAGGTCCTGGGGTATAACGAACTGAGCCCGCTCAGGCCTATAGACCTTTATGAACTTGCAGATTGCCTGCATTAAAAAAAAAACAAAAAACAAAAAAAACACTAATCTACGTTTCGGTGGCAAGTAGGTTTCCGTTATCAAGATAAAATTAAAAAAAAAATAGAAATTTAAACTAAATTTTGAAGAAAATTTTGGATAAAAAGTTAGGACATTCTGACAGCTTTTTAAATTTATAACGTTTTGTCATATTAGGTCGTTTGACTGGTATATTTATAATTCTCGAAAAGACAAAAAAGGTGAGAGGTGTGTTAATTGGTTTTAAGTTTACCTGAAATTACTTTAGTATTAAGCATAGGTAACCATGTATTATTTATTTTTACAGATGTTGATGCTACACGTTTTTCTTTATTTAATAATAATTAGTACAGTGGATGGAGAGAAAAAAAGGGTTGGACTTCCGGATTTTTTTGTACAGTTTCAATTTTTGTGAAAATTTGGCATTAAGTTGCCTTTTCCCTTTAGATCAAAGTTTATATATGCTAAGGGTGTGCTTTTTATTTTTAGGGGCTAAAAGCCACCCCTTATGCAGAAAAATTAAAAATCATAGAAATATACCTTATGTAAATTAAAATCATAGCTAAATATGTAGAATGAATCAATTTTTATGTTGTAAGTTATATCCAACATTATATTTGTAACGTTTTAACCCTTAAAAATCACTCTTAATTCCGAAATTACAAAAAATGTTTTTTTTTTTCATTTTAAAATTATTTAATAACGCTTTTATTGTAGAATAAAAATATTTTAACAGTTTACAGTATAATAAATTTTAAATACCATAACTCAACCTTTAAATAACCATTCCTTAGGAGATTTATAAAAAAATTGACAAATTAAAACGATTTGATGATACATAATTATAGTCCCGGAAATGAAGCTAAAAGATGGCAAAACCTCGCATTTTTTTTGTCCTGCATCGATTTTCATAAAATTTGGAATTAGGCGCTTCTAACCCTCTACTTCTATTTTATTGGCGATGTGCGCTGTTTGTTTTTTAAGGGTGAAAACTACCCCTAATTGTCAAAACTTATAGAATATTTTAACCTTAAGATGGGTAAAAGTTGGTTTAGATTAGTTGATTAAAGATTGTTTTATGCTTTAAAATACAATTTTAAAATATTTCAACCCTTAAAAATCAACCCTTGTTAGAGCTTAAAGTTAAAAAAAAATATTTACCCTAAAAAAATGATTAATTTACCGTAGTCATTGAATATTAGAATAATGTTGCTTAAAAAATGTACTTTTTTTATTTCGCAACTTTTCGATCCTTATTAATCAACCCTTATTATAGCTAAATTAAAAAAAAAGATTTATCCCCAAAAAATAAATAGCTTGACAGATATAATAATTTAAAATATTACTGCGTGAAATATTACCAATTGCATTATTTTGCAAATTTTCAATCCTTAAAAACCACCCCTTACAACATTGCTATTCTTATAAACCAATATAATAGATATAAATAGAAAAAGAAAGTACAACAAAAATTATATCGGTAAGAGTATAACGTATACCGGTTTTATAGTATATTATGCTCCGAAGTGGGCTATTCGAATTTTTCGAGTTTCTTTAGTTTTAATGATAGAAAGTTTTTTTAAAAACAATTTTGTAGGGTTTTTTAAGAGCTACAAGGCTATGTAAATTAAATCTTTTTTAATCCCCTAGTTTTAAAATGGGATGAGTTTAAAGGGCTAGAACAGGGTGGTGCTCGCTTGTAAATAGAGGCTTAAAACGGCCATATCTGCCCAAATATTTATTGTACAAAAAAAATATGAAATGAAAAGTCTTTGTTACCAAAAAAGCATTAATTCGGTACTTCAGCATTTTTTTCGTATCTCCAGTATTGTTGGAGTTATTTTGAAGAAAATAGCCATTTTTACGAAATTGCGGTAAATCGTTTTTCACTTTAAGCTTCAATTTTTCTAAAATTAAGCATTTTAATTTGGTTAAACTTTTAGGATGTATTAATAAAACATATATAAAATGAATCGCAGAAGGGTACAAATCTATTTTAATTAAGAGGGGAATTAGGGGATTGTTTTTAATGATCTTTTCGTAGAAAAAAGTAGGGACCGACCATATTTTTATCATAAATAACCCAATTTTCATGCTAAATTTTTTTTTGTTTTTTAAAAGAGAGGTCTTATTATATATTTAAAAAAAAACTTATATGTTTTCCTTGAAAAATGCAAACTTTTCCCGCTATTTGACTTTGAATCTTTCAAATCTAGCATTTGACGAACAAAAGCTTACAATTAACAAGCCGTAGCTCGCGAATAACTCGAAAAATGTTAATTTTACGAAAAAAATGTATAGAACATTTTTTGCCTTAAATTACTTTCCTTATCGATTTCTATAGTTAAAATGTCATAAAAAATTCTCACCCCCAGATGGGGTGGCAACCACCCCCAGGATAAAAGCACACCTTGGCATAATATAAACTTTAATCCTTGGGCTATTCCTTACCTTCTGTGAAAATTTTATGTAAATTCATGTAGTACAAAAAAATTACTAGCCAAAATGCCTCATCTTCTGTACTAAATATAAATGCACTTTCTTTTATTTTATGTTTTTTGGACAAGTTTTCTTTGCTAAAATACTAGAAGCATTCCAGTTTATTATCTGGTTGTTATTAAATGAGTTTTGACAGATTTTTGATTTGTGGAATTTTGTATTTTTAATGTATGTTCTATGTTCTTTTATGCGTTTGGCTATTGGTCTAGAAGTTTCACCTATATACAATTTATTACATTTACAAGGGATCTTATAAATTACATTTTTTGTGTTTTCGTTTATATTGTATGGTTTTGGTTTTGTTACTTGAGATATAACACAAAATGTGTTACAAAAATAGTACGAATATTAAATTTATTACCTAGTCGTTGTATTTTATTGGATAAGCCAGGAATATATGGTAATGGGTCTATTAATTTTATCTTAAATTTGTTAATAAAATCAAAAGAATAATTACTTTAAACAAAAATATATTTTAAAAATTCTTTTTTTGTTTTTTTTATTTTGGTCAGAGCAAGTTATTTTAATTTTATCAAAAATACTTTTTACAACTCCTTTTT
>JAHBCN010022762.1:0-12998 GCA_019359885.1 Listronotus oregonensis
TTACTTAGTTGAAAAGTTATACAGTGGAAAGCTAGGAAAATTATAGTGCCTTTGTTTATTGACTAATAAACGCGTGGAATATATTAAATGTTGGCAAAGAGTCCCTTTAATTTTTGGTATTTGGGAATAAATTCTATTTACTTAATTTAATTACATTTACTTTTAATATATACAGGATCGTCCAACAAGGACTAAACGAAACCATATTTGTAGTTTTCCTCTTCTTAAATGAAATTGAAATAGCTATTTTTTTTCTCGTAGTATCGCAAAGAATACATGAATATATTTTAATGAAAATTATTTTGTATTTATTTTCAGTGATAACAAAAAAAAAAGAATCTGGAAGAATGCTTGAAAACATTTTATTAAAAATGATTTTTTATTTCTTTTTAGTAATTATAAAATAAATTTAATTATGTTTTAATTTTATTAACACGTTTTAAAAGTAGTAGCAAACGCTTTAAGGAAGTACTGACTTTATTGTTTTTTTTTGTATATTTTTTCCAAGATGTTGTTTCCACGTCCTAGTGTTTCATTTTGTAGGCTTTTTTAAAGGCTTTCGCTGTGATAAATATGCAAGGGTGTTTAACTCGGCTAGTTTTTATAGCTACAAAAAATCTTTGCAGACGGTTTAGTCTTGTGGTTGGTACTACATTGAGCGGGACATTTTTTTATACCACCTAATAATAATTATTTAAAACACCTAAATTGGGTTGAACCAAAAACCTTAAAAATATTGTTTTGTTATTTCTCGTCGGTAAGTAGGTAAAAACCTACATTTATTGTAAATGTGTTGTGGCAAATTTAAATATTTTTTTTAAGTTCTTGTTGGATACTCGCCAGAAAATTTTTTAAACATCAAGACCACTTCGGTCCTGGTCCCGGGGTATGACGACTGAGTGTGCTCAGCCATATTGACTCATGTGAACTAGCAGATCGTCTAAAATAGAAAAAAGGAAGACCTCCTTCAAAATCTAAAACTTTCACGTTTCGGTGGCAAGTCTGCTACCGTTATTAGGAAAAACTTAAATAAAAAATAAATTAGTAATTAAAATTAATTGTTGGAATTTTCACATAAAATTACCGAAATTATGGGAACTTTTTTTGACAGTTTATGATGTTTTGTAATAATATATTAATTCGTTTTGACTGGTAAATTTATTATCTATACTACTCTGATAAAGAGGAAATATTCGATTGTTTGTTTTTTTTTTTCATTAAATAAGCTCCAAAATTACTAGACCGATTTAAAAAATTATTTTACCATTAGAATCTTCCATTATTCCTGATATACACAGGCTAGGAAATAATTTTATGAAACTCACCCCCTAAAGGGGGAGAATGGGGGGTTAAAGTTTGTATTGAACTTCATCATTTCTGAACTTATTGTTAGAAGTATGAAAATTGGTATTTAGTCTTTTGATTACGATTAAAAATGATTTGTTTTAATATTTTTTAGATTACATTTATTGGGAAGGTAACAACGGGAATGAAAGTAATATGTACAGAAAAATTGTCATTTTTGAAGGTGTAAATATGGAAGTTGGTAATAAGACTTCTGATTACCCAGAAAAATAGGATACTTTAGCTAAGAAAAGATTTTAGAAAACTTTCCTTCCCTAAAAGGGTAAAATGGAGAAGAGGTAAAAGTTTGTGTGAAACTTCGTCATTTCTGGATTCAGAAGTATGAAAATTTTTTAGTAGGTTATTAATTACGATTAAAAATTATCTGTTGTAACATTCTTAAAATTACATTCCTTGAAAGTTTAAAATAGGGATAAAAGTTTGCATCAAAAAAATCGTTACATTATAAAGTTTTTAATATGGGGTTGGTAATTAGGTTTTTAAACTGAATCATTGCTGGATTTAGAAGTATAAAAATTGGTATGTAGACTATTGATTATGATTCAAAATATTTTGTTATAAAATTTTTTAAATTAAATCCCGTTGGGGTGAGGGTTGAAATGGAGATGAAAGCTTGTATAGAAAAATCATCATTTTTAAAGTTGTAAATATGGATGTTTTTGAATAGGCTTTTAATTACACAGAAAAATAGAAACCAGTAGAATTTTTGGAACTTCATTTCCTGAGGGGTTAAAAAGACGGATAAAAGTTGTATAAGAAATAAGTTTTAACTTATTCACAAATGTCATTTAAATTATAAAAAATGACAACAAATGAAATGCGAAAAAATAATAATGTTCAATCGCAAGACGTGCGCTACGCTGCAAAGTGTGTGACGAAAGACGAAGTGTAAAGGGGCTAGATACCTGAGGGCGGACGTCGTTGACGCACGTATCAAATGTAAAAATTGTTTCTGCGAGAACAAGGAAAAAATAGCCAAAATCACTTGTTCACACGGGCGAAGCCGCATGCGAAATACTAGTTTTCAATTTTAAAAAAAATGGTTTGTTAATTGACTAGAAATTTTCCTGAAATTAATTCAGCATCAATCATAGATAATCATGTATTATTTAAATTAATGGATATTGATGCTACAAAATTATCTTAAGTTAAAAATATAAATGTGCACCTCCTTTTCTGATTTGGGGCAAGTTTGCCACCGATATATAGACAAGTGTTTAGATTTTTTTAGGTTCCTTGGGGGGTTTCTTTCTTTTTTTTTCTTTTTTGTTTTAGGTAATTAGCTAGATTATAGAGGTCAAACTTTTCTGATAAGTACAGTAACGGTCAATAAATCTTGGGCTCTTTCTCCCTCTCTTAAAATAGGCTTATGCCACTTTTTACTGAATAAAACTACCTGTTGAAAAACCTAATAAAGAAACAGGGATCCGTTGCCATTTTTTACAATGGCAAACTTAAGTTTGGATCAAAAAGTATTAATTATGAGCAGAGAGGTTGGCCAGAAAGGGATGTGTCGAAAGAGCTTAACACCCCAAAGAGTACTATTCTTTTAAAAAAAAATGGCAGGAAACACACTTCTTTTAGAGAAGAGCTAAAAGTGGTCGCCCCAAACTATCGAATTAAGAAAAAGATTAATAATTTAGTTAATGAGAAACCAACCATTTAAATCTGTAGTTACAGCAAAAACGAAAAGCATCGGTTAGAACGGCACGGCAAAGAATAAGGCAAATATACGAATTGCGCTGCCACCCGGCAGCTCTAAAACCGTTTTTAACAAATGCATATAAAAAACAACGCATTGGATTTGCTCTACAATTTTACTTGCTTACCTTTGATTTTTTGTAAAAATATAAATATTCACCGATGAAAAATTGTTTCAGTTGTGCTACAATGGGATACTTAAGGTATACAGGCCTCAAGGAACACGATTTGATGAAAAATATACCCAAAAATGTTTGGGGGTGGCTGAGTGCACAAAGACTTGGTGTATGTTATTTTATCGAAGAAAGGTTCAATGCGGAGGTATATATTGATCTACTACAGATGATCATGCTTCCTGCTGTACTGGATCGATTTCCGGACAAAAATTTTATATTTCAGCAAGATGAGTGTCCCGTTCACAAGGCCCGGCAAGTCGATAAATGAATGGAAGAGCAGCGTATCAGGGTTTTACCGTGGCCCGCACGTAGTCCGGATTTAAATGTTATGGAAAATGTCTGTGGCTTACTAGTTAAAAAAATAAATAGAGGAAATAAGTTTATGCCGCAAAATGTAAACGACCTTAAGGATAAAATTTTAGAGGCATGGAATGAGTTACGAGAAAAGCCGGACTACGCCCGGGCTTTGGTCCATTCGATGCCTGCAAGGCTAAACTCCGTCATAGAAAAACGGGGCCGCAATAAAATATTAAATTTGTTTGGAAGGATATTTAAGTTTGTTTGAAATTATTAAATTGTTAATTTATTTATTATTTGTTAGGTTTTATAAAAAATAAATATCTACTTTAACCTTTTGCTTTATTTATGGTAATTTAAAGTAACAAAGGTAAAAAAGAGCGATTTACAAAAATTTTCAGAAAAGTCAAACTTTAACAGATGGCCGTCACTGTACCTAACAATAAATTTCTATATTTATAGCTTAAAAGCCAGTTTATTTAAATAATTTGGCTATTGATAATCTCAGGTTCATATCTAAACTAGAACAAGATAACCTTATTCCTATACATGGGAGCATAATATCTAATCTCGATAATAGGTTACAAATTTGCGGCCAAGTAGTGCAACTGCTACTAAATGTTATATTAATTTGTATGCAAAATTTAAGCACAAAGTATAGGCTGGGTTAATACTAAGCACAGCTTTAAATCTGGCAAATATGTATGTAATGTTCCATGTTGCGGTGTAAGCTGGACAGAGAAATGCTATTACGAGAAATGCTGGAGTGGAATTTATGATCACCGTTGGAAATGCGGTTTCTTTCATGCTGTATTTTACGATACACATTGCCACGAAAGATTTATATATATTTTTATACTAAGGGAAAAATATTTATAGCGATAGCCAGAATTTATTCCTAAAAATTTACGAAAATAAATAATATGCTCTATAACACCTTGTGGGTACTGTAAATCGCGGGCAGAGCTGTCGGTAATTAAATTAAAATAATTGACTTCATTACATCTCATTAATTAGATTACTTTATTTCAACTACTTTCCAGAAAAGGTAATTGTATTTGGATTATCAATTAATAGGATAATGTAATCGTAATTGGTAATTGATTTTCACGTATCCCGAATAATTAAATTACTTGGAAAGTAATTCAATTACTTATAAAGTAATTGAATTGCTCAGAAATAAATTCAATTACCCAATAAATATTTAATTTCCTACGAAAAATTTAATAACCTTTCTTTATAGAAAAACTGCCAGAATTTTGGCCAGCCAGAAAGAGCATCTTGAAACACGGCGGGCCGCTTTGAATCCGGCGAACGCCGCCTTCGCGCTGTTTTAGTATTTTTGATTGATGCTAACCGCCACGGTTTTTATACTTTTTAAAAATTTAATTTAAAAAAAAGGTGTGGCAATTGACTTAAAGTTTTCGATTCGATAACACTTGTCGGAACTGTAGTTTAAAAAAACGACTAAGGTGCGGGATTGTCTTAAAAAAAACAGTAGCTAAGCAAATTTTATGTACATACAATTAGTTTAAAATGTATTTTTTTAGGCAATGAAAAAAATATCTTTTTTTTTTGTTTTATTTGGGATCATTAACACAAGTTGTTGTAAACCTTAAGTACTGGGTATCGTGGATGGCGGGTTTTAGGATGTTTAACCTATCTTCTCCAAGTTTTGTTAGCAATTTCCATGTATCGAAACATGCAGATATTGCATTTTATAGTACTTCTCAGACAATGCGGTGGTGCTACCACGGACGTTAAACAAATTATTTCTCTAAACAACCCGTTTAACTGTGGATTATATTATTCAAACAAAATCTACAATTAAAATTCAAACTACACATCATGCCGTAGGCCTATGGTCACCCATCATCAGACTACTAAACATGCCCTATGCTGCTTAACTTCGCTAATCTAACGAGAAGCGGTGCTTAAACTGATTGCTTAAAAATCATTCCCTATATAATATTGTTTAAAAGTTAATACAGAAAAATAGGGTTTATACTAATTGTTTTGAATATTTAAAATAATGTTAAAAGTGGTTGCTATTTTCTAATCATGTTTTGATTATTATCTAAACAATGCTACTTGACACAATAATTCACGTTTGGTGTAGTTATACTGGGTGTTTTGTATTTATAGTACACAATATTAATAATTAATTATACACTAAAGAGCAAAACCAATATTATTACTTAACCTTAAACACTCCAGTTACTCTATTATTTCTAATAATAAATAAATTCCACTTACGAGTCTCTTCTAATGGCATTTGGTGTTCAGCGCACGGCATGAAATACAATACTAGTCTACGAGATGGAACCGAGATTTGGCCGTCATCGGTGACATGAAATTTTTTCACTGCAGTGTGTTTATTCCGTTCCTAATTATTACAATCTCTCAGGCGGCTACCCTTGTGGATACAGGAAGTGGATATAAGGGCTAAGAGTAGCAAATTTTTTTCATGTAAAAGCTGTCATCGACGATATGCTTGATATTTTGTAACATGGTATTTATATGTATAACTAAACAAAATGCCAAAAGGCGGACACGTGGGTAGATACATAGGGGGTGGTGGACATGGGTGAAAGGCCGTTATCGGTGATATGGCATTTCTCCATTGCAATTTATTTATTCAGTGCCAATAGTTACAATTCCTTACAGGTGGACAACCTAGTGGATACGGGGGGTAGTTAAAAGGAGTAAAGTGGATTTTTTTTTATGTTAAGGTCGTCATCGATGATATGCTTTAAAATATGTCAGATCGGCACGTATTCACATTACCAAACAAAATCACAAAAGGCGAACATGTGGTTAGACACAAAGGGGATTTCGAATATGGGTAAAAGTTTGGGTGAAAGTGATATGGCATTTCCCCATTGCATTGAAAAAACACATTGCAATTGAGAAATGCCATATTACCGATGACGACCTTTTACCCAAATGTTTACCCCTATCTGCCCCCTCCCTTGTATTCACCTACGTGTCCACCATTTCGAACTTTGTTTGGTTATATGAATACCTACTCACTATCATATTTTCAAGCATTTCATCAATAACGGCGATGAAGGCCTTTTACCCAAATGTTTACCCCTGTCACCTCCGCTCTTTAAGACTCTGTATGGTTAGGTGAATACCTACTTACTTCCACTTTTACCCTTTATAACTACCCTCTATATCCACCAAAGTGGGATTGTAAATATGGGCATTGCAATGAAAAAATGCCATAACAGCGATGACAACCTTTACCCCTACCTGTCATCCTCCATTGTATCCACCCACGTGTCCGCTTTTTATGATTTTGTTTGGTTAAGTGAATACCTACTCACCTGACATATTTGAAAGCATATTGTCAATGGCTGCTTTTATCTGAAAAAACAAATCCCACTTTCACCCCTTAGAACTACCCCTTGTATCCATTGTATGGGGGTATCGATCAGTAAGAGCTTGTAAAAACTGGCATTGAATGAACACATTGCAATGAAGAAATGCCATATCACTGATGACAGCCCAATCTCGGCTCTGTCCTTTCTATTAATACATATTGGCAGATTGCTAGCCTAATTTTGTATCGTGTATCATGATCGCATTATAGATAAGTACTAGAGTACATGATCAAAACAGATCTTTTCCGAACTCCCTTAATAAAAATAAAAAAAAAAATAAAATAGTACTTTTCTAAAATTAATTTAAAAAAATAAATACAAAATGCTCCTTATTTAAACTTAAGTATGGGCTTTTCAAAAACAAAAACAACTTTAAATAAATCTCATTTAGAACGTAATATAATAAAAAATATTAAATTGCACTTTTTTACGAGGCAATAAATAATTTACATATTTAATAATCAAAAGCTTTTATATCTAAATATTATTTCCAACTTATTTTTATCATGACTCCCGACTCTTGCCCTAGTCTCGTTTTGCTTACCATACATGTCGTGTCAGTGGAACGATGGCATGTCTTCAGTTAATATGCCACAAAATAAATATCTACTGAAAAAAAATACTGCCTTGCGGTAAAATGTAACACCTACTGCCATCTCCCAGACTCAAGCAGTCAAAACCTCTTTAAGCCTTCTTCCGTAAAGTTCTTATAGATAATATAATAATTTTTTGAAACAAATTACAAACTAACGGCTACTCAATACTCGTAAATCTTAAGTTAAATATAACCTAGTTCAAAATCGATTACACATATTGCTTTGTTTCTAATTTTCTTTGTAAATTTATAATAAAATATCAAGTGGAAAGTGAAAATATGTTATTGCTCTTTAAAAAATAAATTCCTGAATATAAATACCATATTAGCAAACACATAGTTAGTTAAGCCCCAATTACGACAGCATTACTTAAAAAAATGTATGTATTGCGGTGGATAATGAAATAATACAAACATAAAATTCACCAAGCCTTCTTCCGTAAAGTTCTTATAGAAAATATAACAATTTTCTAAAACAAATTACAAACTAACAGCTACTCGATACTCGTAAATCTTAAATAAAATATAGCCTAGTTCGAAGTGGATTACACATGTTGTTTTGTTTCTAATTATTTTGGTAAATTTATAATAAAATATCAAGTAGAACGTGTAAAATATAGTATTGCTCTTTAAAAAATAATTTTATTAATATGAATCCCATATTAGCAAACACATAGTTAGTTAAGCCCCAATTACGACAGCATTACTTAAAAAAATATATGTATTGCGGTGGATAATAAAATAATAGAGACGTTGTTATAAAGTAAGTAGTGTTTCGTGCAAGACTTAACCCTTAAAAGGGGGAAAATTAACACACAAAGGGGAAACGCGACGAAGTATAAATCAACATATTATATTTATATAAGAGTTAAATCTGGAAAATCGACACTAGTACCATAAAATACACCAAGGCGTGTTTCGCATGCGAAAGAGATTAATTTGTGTTTATAAAGGTGACCTAAAAAATGCATCTTAAATGCATTTTAAAACCAAAGACGTAAAAAAATATACATGCTTTTATTTGTATTAAAACTGTTTTAGTCCAGAAATTGCTAAGCAAAATGGCTCATATTTTGCTAAGCAATTTTTTCAAAATGCATATAATGACTTAAAATTTTGACAGTAGGTAAGGAAAAATGATTTCTAAGCAAAAAATGTTCTATGCATTTTTTTTTTTTGTAAAATGCGTACTTTTCGAGTTTTTCGGGATCGAAAATCGGAGTTTTTTGTCAATAAAATCAAAGTTTTTAATCGGTTTTTTGCAAATAACTCGATAAGTATGCATTTTATCAAAAAAATGTTTATAACAAAACTGTAGCGTTAAAAAAAAAAAACAAATAAAATTGTTTTTTTGTAATTGCTGTGGGACCCATACAAACAAGGTTGTGGTTTGTTAAAGTTAGTTGTTATTTATCAAAAACAAAATTTGAGAGTTTTCAAAAGCAAAAACGCAAAGTCTACGTATTTTTCGAGGAAAACTAATAATAACTTTGTTAAAGCTTTTGCAAAGACCTTTTTTTTTAAAAAAAGGTATGTATCATAAAAGTTGAGTGAGTTATGATTAAAACAAGGTTAGATCCAAAATTTTTTAAGTGCAAAAATCTTGAGTCGTAGCCCCCTTTTTCCATTCTCTTTGTCCATGTATCATAAATACATTTTAAATTTTAACCCATTTAAATTGCTTAATTTAAAAAAAAAATGGAGCTGCAAGTAAAAATCAAATTTCAGAATTTTGATAAAAAATTATTTTTTTGAAAATAACTCGAAAACTAAGGAAGATACGTAAAAATTACTAAGGTATGAAATTGTAGCCTCTTGAATTACAAATATTTTGCTTGTTTTTTAATTTACCGTATGACGGAAATTAAGTGAGATATAAACGTTTAAAACGTGTGTGTTTAGACGAGCACTACCTTGTTTCAGCCCTTTAAACTCACCCCTTTAAAAAAGTAAGGGTTTTTAACAGTTTTAATACATAAGAACTATATATTTATAGGTTTTAGCAATAAAAGGTAGTTTTCACCCCTAAACAATAAAAAACGCCCATCGGCATAATATAGATTTTGAAGAGGAGCCAGGTTTTGCATTTTTTTAGCTTTGTTTTCTGGACTATTGGCAACAATAGGTTCTTCTCAATCCGTAGGTTCTGTATCCCCGTTAAACGGTTTCGGAATTCTTGGAATCCATTAAACTCGCAAGTGTCGACCTTGTACAGTTTTATAAAAGTAAAAAAACGACCTGAAAATGAAACGATTTCTGTATCAATTGACATCACTTTATTTGGATACATTACCTTGTATTTTGCTCTTAAAAAAATGTGTGGTACCTTCTTATTATGATATTTACTTCAAATAAGAACATCTAGGGTTAATCAATAAATAACACAAGTACAGCTTAAATTGTCATTATTTACCTAAATTTTGTTTTTCATCCTGGGTTGCACAAAATTGGACTATGCGTGTGATTAAAAATCGCTGTCCCCATTGTCATTTACTTGAAAAAGGGATGCATTCTTTGTAACACAGGCGTAGGCGTAACTAGAATTTTCATATTTTTTTAAAATTTAAAAATCAACACATGTTGTAAAGAAAATTTTTATTTTGAAATTGGCGAAAAAAAAATTTTACCCTCCTCCCCTCACGGAAAATCTAATTTGTAAAAGCAAATATTCTATTTGTATTTTTTTCGTAGATTTGATCAAATTTTAATAATAAATCCCAAATAACGCAAACATATCTGCATTTTTATTAAAGTTCTGAGACATTTGCATAAGAAAATTGTTGAGTGAAAAAAATTTAACTGGCTATGGTTTTTTAAAAACCATAGATAATTTTGCGAAACGTGGGATTTGATGATAAAATTTGATCAAATTTACGAAAAAAAAACCAAATTAAAAATTAACTTTTGAAACTTAGAATTTCACTTTAGAATTATTTTTTCTGCAAATTCCAAAATGAAATTTTTCTTTACAAAAGTGACATCTGGTATATATTTGGTCTCACTTTTTAGATAAAAAAAGCTTAAAAATCCTAATGATTTGTAAACCCAAATATAAATATATTAAAAAAAAAACTATAAAAAGGTACACAAAATGAAAACACAATTAAAGTTAATTAGATAGTAAACAAAATATTTATCAGCTGAAAAATACTAGTGCGCGGATTAATCCAAAAAGTTCTTGCTTTTCATTGGAATCGAAATGACCATTAGGAAACGGTTTACGAACAATCGCACGTTTGGTTGGATAAGTAAAAGGATTGTACAATAAACGGCCACCTATCCGTTAAAAAAAATTAATTAACTAGAGCGTAGAATGTTTATGGGGTTGAAACAAACCTATTATAATCCAGTTAGTTCAATTACTTTCTCGATATGGATATTTTCCAGCCCTGGCCACAACTTACTGACCACATAACGTTTAAGGCTGACACAATCGAAGCATCATTTGAGAGGCGAATGTACACTTAATTTGTCCAATGTACTATTTCCAATAAATAATAAGAACGGCAAATTTATTTCGCAAGCCTATTAACGGTTTTTTTTACAGAAAAAAGATAACTAAAAAACTTGTAAATTTTCTAAAAATATACTATTTTTATAGAATTTTATTATACGTCATACTGTAGATATAGAAAAATTAGTTCCTTTTTTTATGATTAGATGCAGGACGTGTATTTAATTGTTTAAGGCAATTGTCAGCACAGCTTTGAACATCATAAATTTGATCTTTGTTAGCTAATTAAATTTAAAGTTTTTACCCCAGTTAATTTAATATCACAGGGAATATTTGCCAGGCTGAATCTTGGCGTAACACCAAATTTCCTTGATTAAACGTATTAAGGTGCGTCCAGACTTGTGACAAAACCCCGTATCGTATCGCCGTCGCGAATCTCGTCGCGTATAGCTGGACGGACCCCATAACTCCAATTGTGACATCGACGCGTTTACAG
The DNA here is from genome assembly GCA_019359885.1 of Listronotus oregonensis. Taxonomy (NCBI): domain Eukaryota; kingdom Metazoa; phylum Arthropoda; class Insecta; order Coleoptera; family Curculionidae; genus Listronotus; species Listronotus oregonensis. The sequence continues at coordinate 11,474 of JAHBCN010022762.1, forward strand.
CGTGTCATCCAACCGTTCCATGCGTTGTCGGTTTTTCGGCGTCGCATCAAAGGTTGACACGCCGTTTGGTACGGCAAGTCTGGACGGGAATGGGTATCTGATGCGTTTTCGTTTTCGTGTCATTTACATTTGTTTAACCAGAGGTAGGTGTTTAACTTTTTGGCGCGCTTTTGACTTGAATTTTTGATCGAATGGATTGGAACAGAGGCCACTTTAAAATTTATCGAGTTTTATAGGGAAGAAGAAATATTATGGGACAGCAAAAATCAACATTATTATAACAAAATTAAAAAACACGATGCGTGGGAAAAAATTGCAAATGAACTTGGAACTTTCGTTGATGAGTGCAAAAAGAAAAGTTCGAATTTGTTGGCTTTTTCACGAAGAGAAAAAATGAAAATTAAAAGGAGCCAAGGAACAGGAAAAGGTATGAAATAACAATTTTCTTAGTTTGTGAATTTATAGAAGCTTAAATTGTATTATAGTTCTTATTTTTTTTTTGGGCAAAATGAATTGTATGTTAGTTCGGGTTTGGTTCAAAACTTGTTTCTTTTGGACAAGGTTCCGTCGGGAGCATATAGCACTGAAGTAAAAGGATATGTATGTTCGTGTCAAATCTTACAACTAAATTTTAAACATTTCCATCCAACTGATTGAGCTGTAATTGTGGACACAATTTTGGTGCTGATGACAATACAATCGGGTGACACCGTATAAAGATTGGGCAAATTTTTTGCTTTCCAAATTCGCTATTTAATTTCCAGTAACTTTACATATATACAAGGGACGACAAAAAGTATGTATTTTTTAAATAGAATGCCCTATTATATATCTCTGGCTAAAATGAAAGATAATTTCTTTCTGATTTCAAATATACCATATAAGTTGACATTTGGTTCGGGCGTTTCTGCGTTATTTGAGTTTAAAGTTGCATTGAATTGCATTAAAACAAACCTCATTAAAAAAAAATGTTATACGGTGTCACCCGGTCATTGGGTTTAAAAGGAAGGGGGGCCGATTATTAACAAAAAGCACAAAATAAACTAACATAAAAAAACTTTTTAAAAAACAAGCTTTTATTTAAATTCTCTTAATAGAAAAAAATAAACTTTAAATCAAATAATTAAACATACGAGTATTAAAATATTGTATATTTATTTAATATTTAGGCATACTCGTCTTGCTAATCGACGTGGGCTTCATTTAGAAAATAGTTTGCGATTTCATTGCGTGTTCTTGAGCGTTGGGGGGATCTTATCGGGAAAGCTCTTTATTGGAGTCAAAAGTTTTGGGTCATTATTACTTGTTGCCCAATGTCCCTTTCTTTAATCCAACAGTGTCATCACTGCATATTTCAGGTGCATATAATAAACGAGCAGTTTAATCTTGTCTCAAAAAATTATATAAATGTGTTAGTTGGGGGTACTATCAAAGCTGTTTTATGGTCCAAAAACATCGGTTTAGAAGGATTCTAAAAAAAACCGATAATATTCCAAACACATTTTTTGACCCCCTTCTTTCCCGA
>JAHBCN010022763.1:0-13111 GCA_019359885.1 Listronotus oregonensis
AAAAATTTCTATTTTTGCCAACATTAAAAAATCCCAAAACCCCTCCTATTAACTTTTTATATTTCTTTATAACTCGTCCAAAGTATTAAAAATTATAAAATTTTTTGGTTAAAAATGGTTGACTAAAAAAGCCAATAAAGTTTGTATTTATGAAAAAGATAAGGACAGTTCAAAGAGGAACATATTATCAACACATCAATAGACGCATTAAAACTTTATGAGCTTATCTGTAAAGGTAATTCTGTAAAAATCTTATCAAATGCTATTTACCATGTTTGATAGAAGTGTTTCAAATATATTGGTTTGTCAAGTTTACGTTGTTGAATACGTTTTGTTAACCTGCTGCACTTATCATATCGATTACAAATTAAAAATTGGAAGTCAAAGGCAAAAAATATAAAAAATATTTGAAAACAACAAAAAAATCCAAAGTGAATTTTAACCTAGAATGGGTCTAATAATTGATAAACCCAAACCTGGATATGGACTCAAAATGATGGAAATACTGCTAGGCGTTTTTCCATAACCCACAAATAAGTGCAGAAATCACAGGAGTAAATTTGAATTAATTGAAATTAGTTTAATTTTAAAAATCATACATCTGGCATAAAATTCATACTTACAAATAAATTAAAAATTTTTATTAGATAACAAGAACATTATATTTACAATTGTATAATTGGTATTATGCCCAGTATAGTTTATGGTATTAGTTCACGGGGTGATATAATCGAATTTTTGACTTACCAGTGATCAGCTTTGAGTATCTTTGGAAGCAAGACATAAAGAATGTCAAAAATTCGATAAAATTCCCCGTAAGTGCTTTAGAATATCTGCGCTTTTGTTAACATCCGATCCCCATTTAGTTAGCCTCAGAAAATTTAAATCAAGGAAAACTCTGCCAAATTGATTTTTAGTTAGAAAATATGTGTTTATTAAAATCCTTGGTTTCCCCTATTTCTTAAGATTTTTGTAACTTAAATTTCATTGAAGAATCAAGTAGTTCTGGTTTAGAATAATTAGCCAAAATTTTATTCATGATTCTTTTTTTGATTATTTATGTTGATTTGCAAGCTATTGATAATTTTAAAAATTTGGGTTTTTTATTTTTATTGACTTATATGGGTAATTTATGAAATGGAGCAATCACACTTTTTTTACATATAAAATTTAAAGAAAATTTTTGAAATATATGTGATAATCAGTTTTAAATAATGTATGGAGTTGATTTGTAACCAAAGTTGAGATCGAACATTCCTTTTAACAAAATTTTAAGCAAATTAAAAATTGAGTGTCCATGGAGTTGACTTTTTGACCATGGAGGATACCTTTTTAAATGTTCTTTAAAATCTCCCATTTAAACAAAACTATTGAAACGGTGCTAAACTTTATTTAAACTAATAAGATATTTTAATACAAAATTATAAAAGTAAAATTAAGGTCTTGGAGATCCTTTTCTTCTTATTTAAACAACGTTAAATTACAGAATCACAAAACTTAAGTAAAATCAAAAAAATATTTGTTTTATTTTATATTTTGAATCCCAAAAGTATTCATCTGCAATCCAAAACTTGTTTCGCCTTAAAAACTTTTGGGGTTGGTAAAATCTTTTAATTTCGGTTATATTGACAATTTCTGCATCAAGTTCTTCGGGCCATATAAACACAAAAAGTTTTTTCGAAAAAAAAAATTCTTTTCATAAAATTAACTTTGCGGTCTCTTCTTCTGCGTTTGATTTTTCCAAGTAATTTTTCTGAAAAATCTCAATGGATTTGTTGTTTTCTGATTCCGTCAGACTCTGAATATACGTCTGAATACTCAAACGACCGCCAATATCAGGAATATCCGAAAAAAACATTTCACCTAAATGATAATGAGTACACTGGTTTGGTGGCTTACAATATAAACAACTCATTCTTCTTAATCAAATACATATTTAATATGGACTCATTAGTATAGTTGTCTTACGTTTTTTCCTTTTAATTAAAATCAATATCATCGCTTTTTATAATTTGAAAATCAATATTTTGGCAGCTTTTCTTTGGTGAAGAAATAAACATTTATGTCATTAATATCCATACCTTCAACTTAGGCTGTTCTTTTTAACGTCCAACATCTGGTGCCCTTCCCTTTCACTTTCTGGAAGTTCCAAGTCATGTTGGACCCCTTTTACAAAGTGTTGTTTTTGCTGGTGTGTTTTTTGACTTCAAAATTAATTTCTAATTGAGATTTGAGGGCTTCCCAAAACTAAATTTCTTTTTACAGTTTTAGAAACATTTTCCCCGTTTAACTCCCTTTCAACCTTAGACATAGGACTATTTTTGGATTCTTACTTTGGTGTAGCTTCTTTTTTAGTCTTGGTATCGCATCTTGTATTTCTTAACTATTTTTTCCGTTTTTTTTTAGTCTTTGCTGTGTTTTTATAAGATCTTTATAGGTTTTGACCTATTTTTTAATACAGTTTTTCATCCGCATTTTTTCTTAATGTAAGAAAGGCTTGGGTTCATCTTCATTTTGACCTTTAAGTTCATTAAGAGGAATGGAAAAGGGGGGTATCATTTTCTATTGATCAGTTGTTTTTTTCTCTTGATCTGATTTTTGCCTTGCTTGCCCCTGGTCTTACAAGTCTTTGTTTTCGATGGGACAAACGGAAATACCTTAATTTTTCCGTTTTTGCGCTGATGGTACCTTTGCCTTTCTTTTTCTTTGGCTTCTTGGTAAAGCTCGGATTTGATCTTATTTTTTTTCGTCGCCTTTTTTCAGAGTCTCGTTTTTGTTGACGCCGTTTTGCTGAGGTTGGCATTTTATTTTAGACCATCTTTCCTAAAAACATTATATCTAAATAAGGGTAATATGATTTTAGTTAGCCGTAGCTCCTGGACACTTGTCTACCCACGGACAGTTAAATCCATGGATGGATCCAGGAGTGGAAAATTTTAACAAATTGTTTAATTAAAAGGAAAAAATAACATAGCACAATACATTTTTGTAGGTGATAACATGCACATAAAACAACTTTGTTTATAAATTTTATAAACATTTATTAAGATTTAATATATATAAGAACGACCATGGAGTTGAAATATTAAAAAAAATACCTGATCTGTGTCAGTTTCCGTCACTAATCACGTAACAACAAACGGTAATCCACCCACTTCCCTGCCGTTTGCCTGATGCTTACCGGTCTTCTCAAATTTGAAGCTATTTTTAAAGCGCCCTCTATACTAAATTTTAGATGAAACCCGCTGGACCATGGAGTGGACAATACTTTTCGTGACCATGTCAAAATTTAAAAACATGGGTACTTTTTTAAAACACAAGAATATTGATTTAAAATATTGCCCCTCAGACTACGTTTCATTAGTTTTTTAACTGAATTTCGAATTGGGCAGTAAATTTTTGTAAATTTAATATATTTTAGTGGTAATTGGGTGTGGAACGGTCCATGGAGAGGAAAAAGTGGCACCAAACAATAATTTTTTATTGTAAATTATTATTTTTTTTTTTAAATTACCATTCGAGGGAAATATAATTTCTCAACAGATATTTTTTTCCTTGGGTACAACAATATTTTGAGTAAAATGACAGTAACATTAAATTACAACATTTGGCTGAAATTACCGATATTAATATGTTTTACTTGTCAATTTTGTATTTCGGCCACACTGTAATCATGAAATTATGATACCAAAAACGCCAACCAAAATAAAAAACCAACGGATCCAAGCGTTTTTCCGAGAAAAAAACACCCAAATTTTGAATGAATGTATAAGTTATTTTAGGAATATACTGCATACCCCAGTCGTTGCACCAAAACTTTAAAAAAAACCCTTGGAAAGTATAAGCGACGGGCTGTGGATAACAATTTAAATAATTAATTTTATGATTCTTATAATAATTTGAACGGATTATAAAGAAACTTGAAGGAGTTAATAGGAGAATTTGGCGATTTTTTGCAATGTTGGCCAAAATAGACAATTTTTGACCGGCTGTAGCTCCCTTGCTGATAGAGTTAAACGGAAATTTAGTTGGTGAAAATTGTAGGAAACTTAATACTCTTTAAAAAATACGGAATAAAAAAATCGATAGGACTATTAGTCTAAAAGACTTTTAGTCTATTAGACTAAAAGTCCAATAAATTCGTGGTTTTTGGGCTGTCAAAAGTTCTCCCATCAAAAATTTTGGTGGAAAACCACAGATTACTGTTATTAGCACCCTGATTGACCAATTAAAACAATAAAATAAAAAGCCTATTTTATGCTTACTTGGGCCCTATTTGGAATAACAGTTTGATTGGGCTATATTGTTTTTCTATTTTATAGATCGTCACCTCGGAAGAAAAAAAACATAACTAGTCTAGTCCAAAAGTGTGTTCCCTGCGAAAAATATTTAAAAGGCTTCAAAAAATATAAGCGATAGCGAATTCGACGCGAAATGCGAATCTGAAAAAGGCCTCTTGAGAATTTTTTCTGCCAATAAAATTTTCAGTTGTTATTAACAAAAAACAAAAAAAAAGAAGCCATTTTGATGTTTGATGACAACTCCATAAGAGATAACGGAAATTGCAAAAAAGATCTGTGAAGAGGGGAGGCCTCCAAAAAAAAGTACTTACTCCGGAAACTTTATCTTCATTATTTATAATTCTAATTTAAAGGTGGAAAATGGGCCTCCGCGTGACCTTTTTGTTTGCGCTTTCGAAGTCAAAACTAAGTTCGTCACACTAAATAATTCTTTTTAGGTTATTAAATATTAATTGAAAAATTTTAAAAAATAGCGTGTATTCAGAACACTTTAAAGAATTCATTCCCGTTAAAAATTTAACTTAAAGTTAATTTTTCAACAAGTTAGACAATTGTTAACTAACAAAACTGTTTCGAAATATCGTCTTCATTGTGCATTTTAAAAAAATGTTTAAATAATTGTCGTATAAACTTTTCGTTTCGCGGAGCTCTTCCTATATACATACTTAACAAGATCAGCCATAAAAGTTTAAAACATTTTAATCCTTTGTTTATAATAATTTTAAAACTTTGACAAAAAAATAGAAAAATTAGAGTAAATATTGTCAAAGTTATAAAATTATTATACCCCAAGGATTAAAATTTATTAAACTTGCCATGCGACAAGGCTGCCTCTAGTAGGTATATGCCAAGTGTTGTTATACTTCTTACTTTTAGACCTAATATTAACAAAACAAAAAAAAAAAAAATAAAAGCTGCATTTACAATGCAATTCGAACCCAAGTTGAGGGGAATTGGCTTGCTTGCATATGGTGCAGCACGTTAGCATTTACAATGGGAAAAATTTGAATTGTAAATGCTAACTTGCTGCCACCATATGACAAGCAAGCCAATTCCACCTCAACTTGGAGTTCGAATTGCATTGTAAATGCGGCTTAAGCTTTGACCCAAATACTTTTGTTTATTATAGAAGCAAATAACATATATGTTTTTTACAATTAGGCAAAAAATATTTAAGATTTTAAAAGTTTTAAAATGTTCTCAAAAGTAGTTTTAAAATGAAATAAAACGTGTTGAATAATGACTCATATTTGCAAAAAAGTAGTTTCATAATTAAATAAAACACTATTAATAATAAAAATTATTGATCGCAAAAAGACGAATTAAATAATATTTTGAAATGTTTTTATATGTGGTGTGATTTCCTTACATGTTTGTTTTTGTATCTTTGTTTTTGATCAATATTTTTATTTTCTCGAGCATTTTAAGACAATTAAAAATAAATATTATTATTTTCTGGGAAAATTAAGCATATAAGCATATTCAGAATTTATTATAAAAAGAGCAAATTTAATATGGTCGAATGCCTCTTACAATAAATTCCCGGGTCTCGTTTGTATTTTCTTGTTTATGCTCGTGCTCGGGAAACGTTCACCAAAAGTAAATTCTTAAGCATTTTACTAGCTAAAGCACCAAACCCTAAATTAAAGCTAAAAAATCAATTAGTGATTTATTATTAAAAACGTATAATAATTTGTTATTCTTGATTTTAAACTGTAAATTAAATGTTGTTTCAAACTTGGGGTTTACATTTTTGAGGTGAAAAAAAAACTCATATTGGCTTGAAATTCGATGACGCCACAAATTAGGCCTTGCAACATTTTAATGTTATTATATTAGTGCTCCCGTTGGCAAAATTTGAAACGGAAATTAAAGAATTATACAGAGTACACCTTTTTTTATTAATCAGTGTGGCTGTAAAAATATATTATTTTTCTAGATTTCTATTTTACACAGCCTATTATCGAATTACAACACTGTGTTTTATTCTAGTCACTTGAGGTAGGTAATGCATAATGCCTATTATTAATAGTTAATTATTGTTACCAAAAATATATTTACTAATTCGTTTTAACCAGAACAAAAGAAACGCGTAACACGATGGATTGCAATTTTTATACTTAATGATATTTTTTAAACAAAATGTTATTGTGTAGATGCCACCATGTGTAGTTGACCACCTACAATTAATTAAATTTTATAAAACGTTATACCAGCCAGGTACTTTATACCAACTGCCCTTTAAAATTACATATTTTTGTTTTTGGTTGTACCTTAAAAGGCAGTCCCTAATACCATTTATTAACAAGCCATAAAGACATTTCGATTGTAATATTGTCCAATGGAAGGTGAATATACAGCCTTATATACAGTGGCGAACAAAAGTATGGAAACATTTTATTTTTTACTATACCTTACGGATAAGCAACTTACCGCCAACACTGTATTCTGTGTATGCTTGATAAACCTCAAGAATTTCACTGATAAAATATAAAAAACATGAGATTTTTTTGCCGAATATAATGATGTTTTGGTATTTTGTTGTTTACAAAGTATGGAAACATTTTATATTTTTATTTAAATTTACTTTAGTTATTGCTCTGCCTTAATAACTTATAGTGGGAGTAGTCTTTCTAAATAAAATGCCAAAGTGCAAGTATTATGACTCTGGCTTTAAACAGAAAATAGTTGCATTATATCAAAAGGGTGTAAAGCAAATTAATATTTTCAAGCGTCTTGGCATAAGAAGGAGCAGCATACCTCCCGACTAGTTAAAATTATTAAGCGCTATTTACAAAGAGCAACTGTAGACCCCGCATTTAAAAGTGGAAGACCCCAAAAAACTTCCTTAAAGATGGACAGAACAATTTTAAGAAAAGCCAGAAGTGACCCAAAAAAAAACAGCCGTTGATATTAATAAGGAACTTAAGGAGGAATACCCAGATGTAAACGTTTCTGACATGACTGTTAGGCGTCGTCTAATAATGGCGAACCTTTATGATAGACGCGCCGTTAAAAACCCTTGTTGACCAGGCGCCACAGAGTGGCAAGATTAAAGTTTGGTATAGATCACAAAGACTGGACACAAAATCAGTGGGCTTCGGTACTTTTCAGTGATGAAAGTAAGTTTAATTTATTTGGGAGTGATTCTACAGGGTATGTAAGAAGGCCTCCTGGTCAAAGATTCGACCCGAAGTATTTGATTCCAACTGTCAAACATGGTGAAGGAAATCTAATGGTGTGGGAATGTTTTAGACGATCTGGTACTGGTCCGTTAGTCAGAATTGATGGGCATATATGGATGCTCAAAAGTATGTTGAGATATTGGAGAGTAACCTGTTGCCATACGAAGATGATATGCCTTTGTCATGGATTTACCAAATGGATAACGATCCTAAGCATACCTCCCGACTAATAAAAATTGGCTTTCAAAGGAAAAAATTCGGGTTATTATTATTATCATTTCGGAGGGAACAGTACCCCTGTACCCCTACCACATTTATTATCTTAGGATGTACTTACATTTTTTATTTACATTTGTTACATTTAAATTTAATGATGTTAATCCTTAAAAAAAAAAAAATTCTTCTAAAAAGTTTTTTGTTAGTACATACTAATACTAAGATAATTTACACACAAATTGCAACCAACAAACACCTAGATGACTAAACACCTGTATGTTCAATAGTTACAACAATAGATTAAAAAATAATTAAACATACACATGAATGAAAAAAGAAACTCGTGGCTCCACATTATTATTAAAATCAAAAACACCCAAACCAGATTCAAGACTAAAAATTAGAAAAGGTTTCAAAATATATTATTCTTCTCAAAAATATAAGATCTGCATTGTTTTTTAAAAATATGAATTTTGGTAATATTTCTTATTTCTAAAGGTATGTTTCCTTCCACGCGGCCGCCGAATGCGACTAACGCACTACGTTAGTCGCAAAGCACTCCTACTCATGTTTTTAAATGTGCCTGGTTTGTTCCAAGCGGCCGTCGTATGCGTCCGCTGTCAACGACTGCGATTGATGCGACTGGACTGCTGAAGAAGCAGTGTCTGCGACTGATATTTTGTTTGTGTTGTTTTGTGTGGAATATCTGGTGTTTTTTTTAATTGTTAAAAATTGAAACTTCTTTTTTTAAACGAGGTCCTGGATTTTTCATTACGTATTTTAAGATCTTTTAAGATCACAAATCGAATGATGTTTCGCACTTATTCAAAAAAAATCAGTTTAATGTTTTCCTAAGATCCTGCCAAAAATATATTGTCTGACTCTCTCTAATATATGGTTTCCTATAAAAATTGCCATTAATATAAATTTTTCGAATAAGTGCAATACATTATTGGTTTTGGGAACTTTATAGCTTCTAAAATACATAATAAAAAAATCCAGGCCCGTATAAAAAAAGTTGATGATGGCAGCTCAAAGACGAAACGTCGGTGTATAAATCTAATAACACTATCTTGTAGAATAAAAAAAGTAGCAATGGAAATGTAAAAGTTATTTTGTTACATCCATTCAAATAAAGTTATAAAAAAATAAAAACGAAATCGCGAATAATCTGTTTTTTCCAAAAGTAAGTATTCGAAAATTTTAAAGTTCTAAGGAGGCATTTTGATAAGCATCATATTGCGCAACTTTGCCTTCATTTAACCGACCTCGTATCTCTGTACAGATTTACCTTAATACAATGGCTAATTTTTCCTTTGGGGTTATTGGATATTCAACTCTGTTGTCTGGCTCGGACTTTATATCGTCTTTTATTAAGTCAAGAATAAAAGTAAACTCTGATTTACAGTCTAAAATATTTTCTAATTTTACTTCATCCTGTTGCGATGTCGATTTATTAATATATAAAAACCCCTCACGTCTTTGCTGAAATATTGGATTTATAGGGTCATTTTGGGCTAATTGTAAGTATTTCGTCATCCTCTTTTTCTTCCAATAATAAATAAAATTGTGATCATCCATCACGACTTTACCAAAATTATTCCCTTTCACTAAAAATTTTTTGCTATCGCGAGTTTGAGCCGCGGTCCTAAGAAACCACCTGATTAAACGGCGGCCGCATGCGTTATTCGCATTGCGTTAGTCGTATGCGACGGTCGCGTGGAAGGAACCACACCTTAAGGGTATCAGGTTATAAATCTTTGGAGGAAAGTAATTGAAAAATTTTAAGTTAGCATTTGTGTTACCTTTAGGGAGTTTTATACAATCATTTAATTTACTTCTCGTTGGATAGTTGTGACTAATAATATTTTTTAGATCTTTGTTTTTATAAACAAAAATGCTAACTTCCAAAACATAAACCAACCTTATGTCAAAAACTTCCCTAAAATACAACATGCTCGTAGAATAAAGTCTATTTTTTTTATAAATTACTTTTAATATATAATTTTGTACGATGCTTAATGGGTGTAAAGCCGTCTTATTATGAATTGGCCTTCCCAATCACCCGATTTAAATCCGATGGAAAATCTTTGGAGGCACTTAAAAACCAAATTAGAAAAAGAAACATCAAACACCGAGAAGATTTTGTGGGTAGTTTTGCAAGAAGAATGGCATAAAAATTCAGTCAGTTATTCCCTATAAACATTGAATAATGGAAAATCAATGGCCCAATATATTTTTTATTTAATTATTCAACTGCCCATTGACATAATATATGTTGGTGCCAACATCGGCCCTTATTGCGTTTGGCACACCGGCCCATCGACACTTATCAGTCAGTTTGCCAATACTTCTACATATTGGCCCTATAATATATTTATGGAGGTCCACTGTTGAAAAACCATTAGGGTGTTAACGATATAGTAACTAATATTTACCGATGTTTCATTTAGGGCCACTGTTGGAAAATTATTGGGATATTAGCTAAATAGTACCTAATATTTACCGTGTTTCATTTAGGCTTACTGTTGGAACACCACTGGAAAAACCAAATGAAATAAAAATGTAAAGAAAATGATTTTTATTTAAAAAAAATATAAATACATAAAAAACTATAATATATTGCCTTGAGCACAACAAGACAATGAGGCACTTAAAACAATGTGGTGTGCAGATGAATTTAAAATGTCATAAGATAGTCTAACTACAAAAATATGAAACAAAGTCAGAATTAACATAACAGCCAATAATACGAAATATAATAATAACAAAGATTCTAAAAACTATAAAATATCACCATAATATACTTTTTATTTGCCAAAACATCAAAAAATCATCCCTTATCATTCTAATCATTCACAAAAATCACCAAGCTTCTGAAAAAGTTAGGTTATGGTGGCACGCTTCACTTTTAGTTATCGGTGGTTAGGCAAAGGGCCAAAGAAGAGAACAAACACGATCTAACGTAAACTGAGTAACGAATAAATGCAGTGGGCCAATGCTTAATTAATAACGTTGTAACTCAGTTAAATTAATAGGCCACTGTAGATATATCATTATGTCTTTTTTCTGTCGAACCATTAACTGAGGATTAATAATCGGGCCAACGAATGGTGATAGACACAGTCAATTAAAAGACGCTGACATTAGTGGGCCATCACAGTACCTTTAGAAAATCGACAAACGCTGTTTATAGGGTTGTGCAAAGCTAATAGATTCAATAAGAAGAAGATGTCAAGCAGTCTTTAAAGCCAAGGGGTGGCCAAGGAAATATTAAAAAAATATATTTAAATTATAGTCTGAATTTATATTTTTTGCGTACTCTGGAAATGTTTCCATACTTTTGTTTATCATTTTTTAAATAAATTTTGTTTTTATTAAATATTTTTAAGTGTAACTTATGTTCTTAATGTATGACATTTTATGTCCCGTTTCTTAACATAAAAATGGTACTTTATAAAAAAAGTATAATAATATATCAAATAGTAAATATTTATGAAATGTTTCCATAGTTTTGTTCGCCACTGTATATTTACTTATTAGTTTTAACCAGAACAAAAAAAACGCGTAACACGATGGATTGAAATTTTTATACTTAATGATATTTTTTAAACAAAATGGTATTGTGTAGATGCCACCATTTGGGGCCCCTTTTCAAAATTTTAAATTTTTTATAAAGCAGCTACGTATTTTCCCCCCAACCCCCCTTTTTAAAAATCATATTTTTGTTTTTTTTAAATTTTAAAAAAGGCAGCCCTTTTTTTTTTAAATTTTAAAGAATACCAAATACCATTTATCAACAAGCCATAAAGATATTTCGATTATAATATTGTCCAATGGAAGGTGAATATACAATACAGCCTTATATATTTTAACAATCTTTAAGTATTTATCATTGGTTCCGTATTAAAACAGGAAGCCGCAGTTTTTTTTACAACTTCCTTTGCTATAGCTTATTTTGATTTTAATTACTGTATTTATTTCATGGAAAATTGCAATTATTTACTTTAGTAGCAAAATAAAATGCCTTTGGTATAACTATGTAAAAAATAATTTAAAAAGTTAATCACTGAAAGCAGATAGTGTTTATTTAAGTAGAGCCGACCTTTACCCATTAGAGGGATTAAAAGGGGGGGGGGGTTTGGGGCGGCCCCCCCCATTCATACCCATCTTACTTGTCCAAAAACAAAATTACATCCCCCGCGCCGATGTAAAAAAGATAGTTGTTTGTCCGCGGGGGGGGGGAAGGGGAAAGCCCCCCCCCCCCGTTTTTTGGGGCTCCCAAAAAGCTATTTGTCTTTTTTTTCCCTTTCGCGTTGCGCAATTGTTATAATAAAAAAAGGGTTTTTTTAAAAAAGTAAAAAAAGAACAAACTGGTATATTTTTTTAGTTTTTTTTGAAAGATAGCCCAAAAACCCAAAAAACTTTTGTCAAAAAACAATTTGGGGGTTTGTAACTTTTTTTTGCCTCTGCCCTTGGGCGTCTTGATTTTAATGGTCCAGCGTGTCAAATCCCAAAAAGGGGAAAAAGGTTGGATGGGGGAAGTTGTTCCATTAGTTGCTCGGCTGTTCCTTTGAATAATTTATGCATTTTCCAATGTTAAGGGTTTTTACTTTCTTTCTCCCATTAATCCAGTACCTTTGCCAAATGGATGCTAATTTAGCTGGTTTCCCCCGGGGGTTTTTCCCCAAGGGCATCATTAATAACCAATTTGGGGACCATGAGAATGCAAAATCGCGGGTGTTTGGGGTTAAATGACAGATACGTTTCTGCAGCCTTCCCCGACACGAAGAATACCATCAGATTAAGATTGATATCTTATGCCTTGGAACTTTTCTTTTTTCTCTGTAACATTTTCCTCTTTTTTGGGGGCCCCCCCCTTTTTCAAAACTAAGTGTCCGGGCCCTTTGCTTTTTCCGGATCACATGTTTAATTAAACATAATAAGTTAATAAAAGTTCGTCAATTTTCCTAAAACTTATGGTCAAGGTATGATACATATAGTTACATATTTTTTTTTCTTTCCAGATCTGCTTTGTAAAAAAAAAAAATTTCATTTAAAAGTATTAAAGACTAAAGAAAAATTTAAAAGGTGGGTTGTCTACTTTTCCTGCTTATAATAAACCCCATAACTTTTTTTTGCCAGCTATTAACTGGTAGGTGGATCTTGTAATTTGCACCCATCTCATACCATTCATTTCAATTTTTTGGGGGGGTTTAAAAAAACCCGTATTGGGTTTGATGCTAAGTCAATTCGCTAGCTCGACCCCGCCCGCCAAAACTTAAAAGAGGTAGAACCTTTTCCCTTTCTTACACCCCCATAAATCAGGTTGAAAAAGGTAGCCATATTTAATAGGGGGCGGATGTAGTTCAGCTCGAAATCGTATAAAACCCCAAAATTTTAAAAAAA
>JAHBCN010022764.1:0-13062 GCA_019359885.1 Listronotus oregonensis
ACCCCAAAAAAGCCAGATCCATTTGGTGTATATTTCCCTTTTCCAGATGATCGAGAAAGTACCTTATAAGTGCGTGAATAGTACTATGCTTAGCTTTAGGTGCGAGAAGAGAGAGCGTATATCGGCTGTACAGAAACGGCCAAATTTATATAATATATATATATATATATATATATATATATATATATATATATATATATATATATATATATATATATATATATATATATATATATATATATATATATATATATATATATATATATATATATTATATATATATATATATATATATATAAAAATATATATAATATATATATATATAATATATATATATATATATATATATATAAAAAATATATATATATATATAAAAAAAAAAAAAAAAAAAAAAAAAAAAAAAAAAAAAAAAAAAAAAAAAAGGGGATGCGGTTAACACGAGGACAAATGGACCAAAAATTATATGATAAAAATCTATTTTCTCATTGTGGTTCATATTTTTTCGACAAGCAAATTTTTTTTATCAAAAATGACTTTTTTTTGTATCTTTTAATTTTTGGTTCATTTCCTCTTGTTAACCGCATTCGAGGACATACAAAAATGTTTTTTTTTAAATTTTTTCCAAATTCAAATTTTTGTTCAGTAAGTTAGGAATCAGATTAAGAAGTAAATTTGGGAGTAGGTTTTTTATATAATATTTCACGTTTAAAATGCCAAAAAAGGACTGTTTGCTCTTGTTTGATTTTATGTTTTTGCATTTTTGAAAGGCCCTGCATGATAAAAATCTATTTTTTTGTTGTAGTTCATATTTTTCGACAAGCGAAATTTTTATCGGGAAGGGTTTTTTTTTCGTATCTTTCAATTTTATTAATAATATATATATATAAAAATATATATATATATATATATATATATATATATATATATATATTTTATATATATATATATATATATATATATATATATATAAAAATATATATATATATATATATATATATATATATATACAGGGTGCCACAGATTCGAGTGCATGCATGGGGATCTCGGAAACGGTAAGAGATACAAAGACGGTTAAATTATGGCAAAGTTACGTATTTAGGTGCCTAACAACAAGCCGTTTAGAAAGTTGTAAAATTCTGAATACTTCCGGAGATATCCGAAAAAACTGAAATTTTGCGATTTCGTTTTTATTTTTTTTTACGTTATTTAAAGAGATATGGAAAAACAAATAACATTTTTCTTTTTAAGTCTAAAAAAACAGCGTTGAGAGATTTTCCGTACAACGTTTCGTTTTCGTTAAACCATCATCAACTTTATTTTTTAAATACGAACCTGAGTTTTTATTTAATTTTTGAACCTCTTATTATTCCAATTACAAAAATGTATAACACTTAATACTTATTTAAAAATATGGAACGCCCCTATAAGAAATGATGTGCGTTCCTTGTCTAATATTGTCTCTTATGGAAAATATGTTTATTTAACAAAAAATATTAAGTGTTATACATCATTGTAATTGGGATTATAACTTCAAAAAAATGCAATCAATTGAGGGCCGTATTTAAAAAATAAAGGATGTTTAAAAAAAACGTCGAAAAATCTCTAAAAGTTTGTGAATTAAAAAAAGAAAAGTGTCTTTTTGTTTTTCCATATCTTTTAAATAACGTCAAAAAATAAAAACGAAATCGCAAAATTCTTTTTTTCGGATGTCCCCGGAAGTACTCAGAATTTAAAACTTTAAAGGCATGTTTTGGGCACTCGCCTTTGCCATAATTTAACCGACTTTTTTATCTCTTAGGTTTCAGACCCCATATATAATTTATTATATATATATATAAAAAAATATATATATTTTATATATATATATATATATATATATATATATTATATATATATATATATATATATATAAAAATATAATATGTTACACGTATTTTCTGGACACTCTGTATTAGAAGTGCAAAAGTGTTAAATTAAATTAAGGATTTTCTTCTAGTGCGTTTTTTTTGCCTGCTTTCACATAAACTGCCTTTTAAATTCACTTCCAAATCGATTTTTGACGCATCAAATTGACAATTTGCATACCGAATCAGCTTCTGCAACATTGTTGAAAGACTAACTATCATTTGATGAAATCAGCCATCTGTATGCATTTTAATATTTCAACTTATATTAAACCTCATCAGGGTCGTTTACTTAAACCTGTATTTTCTCGTAAATTGTGTCTGGTGTGACCAAGCTGCCTGTGTTTTCTTGTTTTGTACACTTTATTTTACCCGAAAAATTCTCGTTTCGTACAATGAATTATTTAATCAATTTTTGCTTCTCGTTTCGTACACCGACCATTGTGACGACCCAAATAAATACCATATTATTTTTTTTTTAATTTTGGTAATATCTTCTATGTAGGGATAATTTAGACAAATTTGAAAGCCCTTACTTCTGGTCGGTCATGGTTAGTTCTGGTTAGTTAAAGCGGCTTTTATTTTCCCCAATTATATTTGAAACATGATAAATCACTAAAAGTAGAAACAGTAAACTTTTCTGTTTAGGTAGTTAGTTAAAACATATATTATTATTAGATTATTTTAATATCACTTTTATCCAAATAAATATTTCATATCTCTGCATCTCATATCTGAGCAACACATATTTTGATATTTAGTTATAAAAGTAGTTTTAATTCATTTTTTATGAAACATCAGAGACAGAAACCTACCCTAGTTTTTGGTGTACGAAACGAGATGTCAAAAACTGAATAATTTATTTTCTATACGAAATAAGAATATTTGGGGGAAATTTTTGAGATGCACAAGCAAGCAAGAAATTGGTCATTAAGATAGTAAACGAAGACGTAATTATCACTCATCTTTATGACCTTGTAAGTAAATATGCACGAATTTAAATGAAAATTTAGTAGTTGTCAAAATTATTATTAACTTTTACACTTAATTAATAATACTGTAAAAAACATTTTCTGGATGAAAACCAATGATCTAAAAGGGCGTTTTACAGTACGGTATGAAAAATAGCTATTTATGTATCAAGGGCGTTACTGGGACTATAATGCCCTGAAGGTCAAAAGGGGTTTGACTGAGGGGCTTAAAAACCAGTAAAAGGTGAATCAATGCTTTTTTTTTTCCCAAAAAAAATTTTTTTCAATGACTAATTACATTATTTATTCGCAATAAAAAAATAAGTTACCTGACTTGTATACGTAAGTAGTTTGACTGGTGTTAAGTTTGACTTTGATGTTTCTGTCAGTTAGCAGTTGGCATTTTTTATTTAAGATTTGCTCAAAAGGAAGAAATTTCCACAAAAAAAAAGAAAAAGGCCAAAAAAGCGACCGAAAATTTTTTGCCAGTTAAATCAAGGCAACAGTATGATCGGGAGTATGGCATTTTGGTTTTTTTGGGAAAGATGCGAACGCAATTCTTCAAATCCCGAAAACGTTTTAATGGCATATTTCCAGGAACGGGTAATTATTGATTTTATTTTAATACATATGTTTAAAAACTTTTTTTTTAGTGGAAAAAAATACATCCCTCTCTCGGGACCAAGTATTCCACCCTAAGGTCTACGTTGATGGTCTATGAAAATATAACTTTTCCCAATACCATCGTCTCATTTTTTTTTAAAATTAAGTCGAAAGGATACGCCCCAAAAGAAGTCTAAAGTTTTGGAAGGAGAACAAATATTAAAATTTATTAAGAAGTCATATTGGTAAGGGGGTGTTTTGGAGGTTTAAGACGAATGAGTTGGTCAAAATGCCCATTGATGACATTGAAGATAGAGGAACAGTTTTGGGATAAAGGTAAGAAACAAAACTTCAACTTCAAAAAGTTTTACTATCATTAAAAAAAGATTTAGGCGTTTTAAATTTTAAAAAAAAAAGTAAAAATTATGACCAGCTGGAATAAAGGAGCGAAGATTTTTTCTTCCTTTTGGAAAGGGTCGATGTACAGTAAACCCATTGGAAAAAATACCATGGAAGCCCCCCAACATTGATCGAAAATTTTTTAAAAGGGATAATGCAGAAGTTTACCCCGGCCACGTTTGCGTCGCACATCCCCCAACTTTACTTGTTGAGGCAGGTGCTTCGTTTCGCTAAAACAACGGGGAAAGGGGAAAAGCTCTTCAAAACGAAGGATATATAGAAGAAAGTATTTCATCCAAAAACAAAGTAGCCAAAATGATTGCCAATTCAGTTAATTCCGAGGTTAATTCCGTATCGACTATTGAAAATTTTTTAATGGACTGTTCTTCAACAAAATAGCGTTAGTGCTCCCCCCCTTTGCTACCATCAAAAAACCCCAACCATTCTATGGGGGGTCGCTACTTTTTCCCGGGGATTTTTTCAAAATTGTAATTTTTTTTTGGAAAAAATTTAAAATTTTAGTATTTTTAAAAAAAAAATTTTTTTTTGTATAAACTTGCCCCTTTATTGTGAAAAATAAAATTGGATAAGCAATAAGATTTCCATATTAGGATTAGGGCATTATAAGGGGGCAATCATAATGCCCGCTTATAATCCCTAGGGGAACGGATTATTGCTATCAAACATATTCCGTTTAAAAAGGTATTATAGATCAATAATAGATATGAAAAAATAAAAAAGTTTTAAGTGTGGCTTGTTTTTTTACTTACCTATCTTAGAATACGTAACTGTATAAAAATGCTTTTTTTTTTGGGGTTTTTTGTTTGCTATCCTAATGTTTTTTTTTTTAAAAAAAAAATATTATTTGGGTCAATCGGGATCCAAACCCGAGTTGGTTTTTTTAACCGGGGTTTTAAAAAAAGGGCCTCGACCCCAAAAAAATTGGAAAAACCCCGCATCGTCTTGAATAAAAAATTTTGAAAAAAGTTTTTCCCTTTTCCCCTTAATACATCTAATATTATCCACTTATAATTAAAAAATGCGTTGGGCCAAAAAAAACCCCAAAACACCAGCGCGTGCCATTGAACTCCAAAATTATATTTTTACGCGGCTCTCTCAGGGGGGAAAACCCCCAACAATTATAAATAGAAACACATTCTGGCTCTGGAACATATAAATAAAAACTTTCCATTGAGTTTATTCCAGGCCAATTCCTTTTTTTAAATACTGGTTCAGGGGGGAAAATCCCTTTGTAAAAGTTCAAATTTCAATTTGGGTCTTTTTATTTTTAAGTATATAAAAGTATCTTTATTGGTTTCTTTTTTCGACACTCGCGTTTTGTACAACCAAAAACCCCCAAATATTCTTATTTCGTACACGAAATTAATTATTCAGTTTTCACTCTGTTTCGTACACCAAAAACTGATTCAGGTTCCCGTCCCCGATGGTTTATAGTTTATAAAAATAAAAATTAATTTAAAAAATTTTTTTTAATAAATATCAAAATATTTATTGCTCATATATTAAATGCAAAAATATAAAATATTTATTTGGATAATAGTGACATTAAAACAATTTTATGTTTTACCTATCTATTATTGATCCATAATACCTTAGAAACGGATTATTTATGATAGCAATAGTACCTGCTATAATGGGCTTATAAGCGGGCGATAATGCCCCCCTTTTAATCCTAACCTAATATGGAAATTTTATTGCTTATCCAATTTTTTTCTCTCACAATAAAGATCAAGTTTATACAAAAATATTTTTTTTAAACAATACTAAAAAATTTAAAATTTTTTTAAAAATAAAAAATTCAATTTTGAAATGTCCCGGAAAAAAGTAGCTGATCCAATATAGAATGGTCGGTGTTTTTTTATGGTAGGGGTGGTACCTAACGCTATTTTGTATGAAGAACCGTTCATTAAAGAATTTTCATGATATGAATTAAAACCCGGAATTAACTGAATTGACAATCTTTTGGTACTTTTTTTTTTGGATGAAATACTTTCTTCTATATATCCTTCAGCACTGAAGAGCTTTTCCATTTCCCTGTTGTTTTAGGTTTCAAACGAAGCACCTGCCTCAAAAAGTAAAGTTGACGATTGGGCGCAAACAGTGGCCGGTAAAATTCTGCATTATCCCCTTTTAAAAAATTTTCGATCAAGTTGGGGGGCTTCCTAGGTATTTTTTTCCCAAGGGTTGTACTGTACATCGACCCTTTCTATAGGTAGAAAGAATCTTCGCTTTTATTCCAGCTGGTCTTAATGTTTGTACTTTTTTATTAAATTTAAAACGCCTAAATCTTCTTCAATGATATAAAACTTTTTTTTTTTTGAAGTTTTAGTTTCTTTTGGACCTTTATAACCAAAAATTTCCCCTTTTTTTCAATTCATTAATTCATTTTGACCAACTCATTTTCGTCTTTAAATAAAAAATGCCCCTGACTAACGGGCAAAAAACATCAAAGCCCCAAATTAACACCAGTCAGTATCTACTTACATATCAGGTACAGGTGCAACTTATTTTTTTTTATTGCGAATAAATAATGTAATTGTTTGAAAAACTTTTTTTGGGAAAACAAAAGCATTGTATGCACCACGGGCTTTACTGGACTTAATCCCATCAGGAAAAAAACGACCCCGGGGATATTTCGCCCTTTTTGGGGGTTTATAGCCCCCAAACCCCTTGAAAATAAATAGCTATAATGTCCGACTGGTATATTTTTTGACAAAAAAATATTATGTCAAAGTCAGTTAAAGGGGAAAGCGAAGGGCGTTATTAAAAAAAAACCCCCTAGGGCCCAAATTTCCAATAAATAAACAATAAATTATCTTTATTTAACATTTTTACGAAAATACAAACATACTTACACAATATACTTATCAAAATAAAAATTATTTTTTTTAAAATAAAACGAACAATTTTCAAACTGACCGGAAAATTCCCTTTCCTCCCCCCCGCGTTGCTGTTTACTTGAAGTAATAGTTTTCCAACCACAAGGTAAGCCTTTTTCCGTTTGGGCTTTCACTATCATCCACGTACGGGTTCATTCCGGGAATTCTCGGGAAAAATTCCCGGAAAACGTGGCTTTGTTCCCGGGGGAAACAACCAGAAAACTCGGGAAATCGAGAAATCATATTTAGTCTATAAATTATAAAAAAAACTATTTGCGTTTGCCGTTTGTTTTTTAAAACCCCGGCGGCGGGGGGGACGGGCCAAACCGCAGTGGTACCCTATCTTGATGTTTCGACTCTAGCTGGTTCAGACGGTTTACAAAAAAATTTTAAACAGGCAATTTTTTTTTGAATTACGTGATAAATTGGTTTGGAAACGAACAAAAGGAGGTCTTTATTTTTTGACATGGCTTTATTCATATTTTTTATCAAGATTAATAATCCGACGTTCAATAATTAGATTAATAATGATCTTAAATTTTACTGGGTATCTGTTCTTTTCTATTAATTTAAATGAAATATAAAGACTGGCGTAAAAATTACCTACTATTTATTTTGCCAAGTTTTGTGGTATTTTTTTCTTATTTTAGAATTTTAAAAAATTAATAAGTATGTTATTTGGAACTCATAAGAAAAAATATTGCCAATTCCCCCCAATTATAATGTATTACATATTAACCCAAAAACATTATTAATTTGAATTGCGTTTGTTAAAAGACTGTACCAAAACGTCACTATGACAGTATAGATGGAAGCATAAAAAATTTGGGGAAAAACTTAAAAAAAAAAAGGATGCTGCAAATGCGCAGTCCAAAAAAATGCCCAAAAACCATAGCCTGAAGGGGGGTTTAAATACTAGCGGGGGGGGTAAGACATTTAGCACATGTGCAAAAAATCAATATTAAATGCAAGAAAAAAGAAGAATCTGAAGCATCAAGAAAAAAAGGGAATTGGGGATAAAAAAAATGCAGCAACAGAAACTAAACTTCAAAATTTCACCTATTCAATCATTGGGCGAAATATTGGCGAAACTGGCCTAAAAAAGACGGCTTTACCATAAATGGAATCACAAAAAGTGAATTCATTCGTGATTCTTTTCTGCTAAAGGATATAAACTGCCCAGGTGTGTTAATGATGTTATGAATCTAATACTAAAATACTATGGGAAAAAAAGGAAAAAGAAATGATAAAATAACTTTCAGATATCTGTTCTTCGGGTAACCGGCTAGGTGTGGGGTATTGACGAGTGAACGAGCACCCCGCAAAAACCCCTATTTTAGTGTTATTTGTCATACTACGAAACAACACATTAAATTTTTGGGGTTAGTCTAAAACCCGGTAAATGTGGCGCCAAAAGAAGTAAGACAAATAGTGGAGGAACCTTAAAATTTTTGGAGTAAAATTTTGGGGGGTGATGTTGTTGCTGTAACAAACGACGGGCCAAACGTTAAAAAAAAATTTGGGGAAAAAAGAAAGCCCCTGTGAAATGATTCTATGTGTAAACCATGCCATCCATTAAGTTTTTTTTTGACACGATTTGCAAAAAACAGTCAGTAGTTACAGCTCGGGGAATTTTTAAAACAGCAGCTTTGATGAACTAAAAAAAGGTTTTCCGATAAGGCCAGCCACTTTTTAACCTGATGAATCTAATATATCAATGAAAAACCCTTTGACCGCAAATTATTGACGACATAAACAATGTGATGACTGAGACTCGATCGATCATTGATTTTTCAAAAAAAAATCCTCTAAATACAATAGCACTGCAGAAACACGTAGTAGCCAAATTCGGAGTAGAACTAGTTTTGTTATGATGTCAGAACTAGATGGAATTCAATGCTGACGATGATTGGCTGCTTTTTAAAAATTTAAAAAATGCTATCGAAAGGCATTGATAGATTTACATAGCTCATAAAAATGGAATAAAGATAACATTACCGTGCTACAAAAATTTTCAGATGATATTAACACCAACAAAACTTGCAGTAGGGGGCGTTGAGTAGGGAAGATGCCAATTTATTAACTGCAGAAGCAATAATAGACGTGCTGCTAAAAAAAATGGAAAGTATCAATGATTCTTTGGCCCGTCAATTAGTAGATTCTCTTAAGTCGAAAATATCGGAGCGCCGTAATACGTCTTTAATATCGCTGCTAAAATACTTAAAACCCCGACAATTTTACCCCACAATAAAAGTAACTATTTTTTATAATAACAGACATTTTTAATCGGATACACTAAAAGAGAATGTAATGGTATATATCCTGGCACCACAAAAACCCAACAGAAATGACCGAAAATGAAAAGGGGGAAAAAAGAATCTGAACGAAAATTTAAAAAAATAAATTTTTAAAAAAAAAAAAAAAAGGCGCTTCGACAAATGAGAAGACAAGTGCGGGGGCCCTGTCAAAATCTATAATAAAGAAAAAGTTCTTATTTTTTTTAACTCACTGGAAAGGGTCACCAAATCTGGAATCAAAATTTCAAAGCATTGCTTTCATTTAAAACTTACTTCAACTGAAAATGAAAAAGTGTTTTCAATTTCAGGAGATGTAGTTAATAAAACAAAAGGCTTTTTCTGATAAAGCTATAAATGCTTTAGTAAATGTAAATTTCTGGCAACCCGAGAAGACCCGGGAAAAATTGCCTCGAGAATTCTCGAGACCCGAGAAATTGATAAGCTCAAAAAAGAAACCCACCACGTACCCTCGTGCTACCGAAGAACTCTTCCAGCCTCCCCAAACCCCATTAAAATCTCGGAACTACCTCCCACATCAAAAAAAAATTGTTGCCGCTTTTACGTCTTAAACAATGACCTGTGGCCTTGCATCCGGTAAACCCCCAAAATGTAGCAATCTTAAAAAAGGGATATTTTCAAATGTATTTTTTTCCCATAAATTTTACAGTACATCGTTCATCACGATAGCACAAAAAAAAAACCATTAATAGGTGCACTTTTAGGTCGCAAAGACACATAGTCCCGAATTAACTTTGTTGCGCACATTTCACTGTCATCAATAACCAAGCTCTCATTCCCCCTTTTACTTTTTTGGAATTTCAATAAATATAGCCCGTCTCTTCACCCGAATAACCCTATCACTATGCACTTTATCTTTTCCCCAAAAATTTTCATTTGGCGCTTCCTCAAAAAAGTTATAACTTGTTCCGAGTCAGAACCTTCAAAATTTTAGGCTGATAAATAATTTCTCCCAAGTTGCTTTAGAACTGTTGCAAGAAAACAACTTTTTTAAATTTCTTCCTATCTTCTTATGAACTATAATTCTTTACGTAACATTGAAAAATTTGTCCAAAGGGAATTTGGAATATGACTCCGACAAATCTTTTAAAATAAGCCATCAAAACGGTTTCGTCACACGGTCCACGCAGTGTTCGTCAGCTAGGCTTTAAAATGGAAATATTCTTTCTCGTAAATCCGCCTAGTTTTTCTGGCACAAGCGCATGCCAGCTTTAGCAACTTTCACTAAAATATCTTGGGGAGATGGGTATTTTCCACTACTTCGGACATTTTTTTGCCTCAATCGCAAAAATTTTTTTTTTATGTGCTGTCTTATTGACAAAAAAACTTACAACCATGGTTACCACAAATACGTTTCGACAATTTTTCAGGTAAAAAGCTAGTACTTGATTTGGTTTAAAATTTAAATTTAAATTTAAAATTCATTCAAATTTTTCTCATATAAAGAATATTAAGTCGGACATTAACCGTTGAAGGCACCACGGGTATTTAAAGGGTAATAACGCTTACGGTCAACTATATCCCGGGGGCCCAAAAGGGCCCCCGGAAAACCACCATCGACCTCAAGCGTTATTATCCTTTTAATACCCTTTATACCTCAAAACTATAATTATAATATATATTAACTATCTACTTAAACGGAAAAGTATGTTCCTACTTTTACTGATTTATCACGTCTGAAAAATTGGGGGAAAAAAAAAAGCCGCTTTGACTAACCATAATTACCCATGACGGAAAACCCGAACTAAGGGCTATAGCATGATCTTGTAAAGTATGTATATAAGATGCAAAAAAAATTTTTCGACAATTTTTAAAAAAATTTTATTTTAATGTCAATGAAGGCAACATTTTAAAAAATTTTGTTAACTAACAACTGTCTAATTTTTTAAAAATTAATTTAAAAGGAAAATTTTCAAAAAATTAATTCTTTTAAAATGTTCTAGGTACACTATAAAAAAAATTCAATTAATATTTAATACCTTAAAAAAATTATTTAGGGACGTACCGGTTTTGACTCCAGCGCCACCCAAAAAATCCCCCTAAACCATTCAGCGTTAAATTAAAATTTAAATAATGAAAATAGAGTTTCGGAAAATTTCCCCCCTTCAAGGATTTTTTTAATTTCCCCCCTTAGGGTTCTTTTTTGAAAACGGCCCTTTTTTTTTTTCCTTTTTTTTTCATAAAATTGAATTTTTTTTCAGAAAAAAAAACCCAAAACGCCTTTTCAGATTTTCAAACCTTCTAACTATTTTTGCATGAACACATTCTCGACTAGATTAAAGTGATATGTATTTGTTTATTTGTTTCTTGCGTCACGTTTTTTCAAAACTTTAAAGTCCCGTAGAGCAAATTTTCAGGCACGTGTTTAAATGCTCTATTTCAAATAACCCAACCTCGGTAATGTTGGCCTAGGGGCGGTTCTTGTCTAAGGGGGAACAGGTGGGGGGTTTGCTGCCCCCCAAATGGCTTGAATCTGTAGACAAAGTTCCTAGGGGAGTTGCTAGGAATCAAAGGCCACAAAAATTTTAAAATTATCAGTCAATTGACTTAATCGCTTTTTTTCCCCCAATTTTTTTAATAATATATTCTTTGGAAATTTTGTTTTTTTAAATCAAAAAATGACCATAATTAAATCTTCATTTAATTTACTTTGGAAATAAGCCAACAAAATTTTTTGTTATACGCTTAATAAAAATTTTTTTTCAAGCCAATTTTGAATTTTTATAAGTCAAATCGATTTGATTTGATTTTGGTAAAACTTACATTAAATAAATGCAGGGTTCGAAAAAATTTACGAAATTCTATCCATTTTTTCAAAAAAACAGTATTAAAATTAAAAAAAACTTGTATGAAACACGTTATGAAAATTTATTTTTGTAACTGGAATTTGCGGGCTCTGTTTTTTTTCGTTACACAAAATGAAACTTTTCCTAACAATTATAAATACTATTTCAAATGCCCCTTCATGAAAGTTCGATTTCTGTTAATCCCCAAAAAGTTTTTCCACAAAAAAAAATTTTCATACTTATTAGCAGGTTTAAAACCTGTATCTCTGGTCCGAAAGGGTGTAGAATTATAGTGTATGTATAAATTTTTTATGGGAATTCAAGTTATTAGAAATAGAAAATAGCAAGAAATTGGCCATTAAGATATTAATTAAAATCGGAAAAAAAATATTTATGGTTTTAAGCTGATACTCATTACATTTTTTCCTTTTAAGGTCTGAGAAGAAAGGTGTGCTTTTTTTGATTTAAAGCACACCTTAGTTATTGTGGTTTTGGTTTTAAACGTTTTTTTATTGTCTGAAATAACTACTACAAATTATTAAATATTAAATCTGCTTGCCATAGTAGTTTTTTTTTTTGGTCTGGTTAGTTTGGCAGCCCCTTGGTTTTTGTACTTTGTTCCCAAATCCGTTTTTTTTTTTTTAGGTCTGGAATTTTTCCAAGATTTTATGCAGAAGGGGCTGTTGTTTAAGAATCTTTTTTTTTTTCTTGGGGGAGTCGGACACACATGCAAACTTTCTTTTCTTATCTAAACCATAACTCGTTTCTGAGTTAAAATTCCCTTTGGGTTTTCACAATCCCTGGGCCTTTTTTTTTTGATTCAGGATCATGGTGGTAAACCCCGGTCTCATTTATAATTTTTTAAACGACTTATAAAATCCTTTTTTTCCCTTTAAGAATGTCCAAAAAAAATTTTTTTTTTGATAGAAAGTAGGATTTCAACACAGATCTTTTATTTGCCTAACTTAACTGGGACAAGCCCCTTTAATTCCCCTGAATTTCAGATCATAATAGTCTTCCACCAAAAAAGGGGTTTTTGGTTTCCCGTTTATTTTCTAATCCAGCCTATTAGTCCTTGTGCTTTTTCAAATTAAGCTGGGATTTGGGGTTTGTACTGAAAACCCCATTTTTCCTTTTAAAAAACCTCTTTTTTTTCCAAATTTTCACCTATTTTTTTACAACTC